>JAJOOS010001582.1:0-35780 GCA_029582725.1 Solanum chiquidenum | reverse complement strand
ATTATTTAGTAATAAAAGACTCATTTACCATTGGTTTCATCCCAAGAAAGTGAAGTGTGCAATTTGGGTTTCTTCCCGATCGATTTTAAGAAGATGGAGCTATTGCTTTGGATCTTCTCTTTCTACTATTCCTATTTTAATTTTATTTTTTCATTTAAAACAAAAATAAAAATTGATAATAGCCTGGCAACTACCTAAAAGAGGTGAAATGAGAGCTTCTAGAACTATGTTGAATGTGTGGGAATAAAAGTCAAAACAAGAAATTGATTATATCCACTAAATTATATTTTTGCCACTATCTCATACATTAATTACCATTTTGTCATTGGTCGTCCTGGTCGTCTTCACCTTTCTATATAATAGAAATATAAGATTACTATTCATTTTGACTTAAGCTCATGTTATTTTTGCCAAAAAGTCTAGCATTATTAATATTTTATTCTTACAATTAGGAGTGTTAAAGAGATGAAATTGATTAAATTTAAACATATCAAAATGAATTGAATTAATAAATAAACGGATCACTCGTTCATTCATAAAAAGACTAAAAAATTCACTTTGAGTGAAGACGATTGAGTCAAAACGGGTTAAAAAAAATCTCTACCGCTCAAACATGAACCGATTGAATAGATTAAATTTTTACGGCTATTTTTACCCCTCACACATATATAATAAATATAGAAACATTTGGCGCTACACCTAAAAAGAACTAGTATTAGACACATGAAGGAGTACATGTGAAAACACAATTATATAATTAATAAATCAAAGTACAATTTTTCCAAATGAAAATGATGATAGATGTTGATAAAGCACATAGTTTTGATAGGAAAAATCAAAAATCAGAAAGGACAACTTAAACTGTGTTCTAATATAAGTCCAAAAATACATTCTTCTATTGAGAAATGAGTCACTTAACCATGCTGATTAGTTAGCTAACAGTTCTGAATAGTTAGTTGATAAATGCAATTAAATATAACTAATTTTGTTACTGCGATTCTGTTACTATGTGACAGTTGTACACTTGTGATAGGTTGATACAATATTTAGTTAGATTGTAGTTTCGCTATATATATATATATATATATATATATATATGTACAGTGCAATGTAAACTAACTTCTCACAATAATGAAATGCTCAAGCTTGTTTCCCTTTTCTTCTTCCTATCCAAACGTGTTGTTCATGATAGAAGAGTAGATATTTTCTCATGGTATCAGAGCTCCGAATTACCAGTTGATTAATCCATTGATTGATCCTCACTTCACTGCGTCTTTTTGATATTCTATTTTTTTTCCGCAATCTGAATTTTTGGGGAAATGGTGAGCACAGATACAATCGACGATGTTGAGAAGAATCGCAATCATCCATTATATCTCATGTAGTCTGACTCTCCAGGATCTATGTTGACGACAGTCCAGCTCACAGGTGTGGAGAATTATTTGTTATGAAGTCAATCGATGCTCCTAACTCTTCGAGCCAAGAGCAAAGCAGGATTTGTTTTCAGAACTTGTAAAAAGAGTGACTATGATGCTACTTTGGGAGAACAATGGGAAAAGTGTAATGCATTTGTCATGTCAAGGATTTTGAACTCGGTTTCGAAGGAGTTGATGAGTGGTATTATCTATGCATCTGATGTTGCAACTGTGTGGGCAGATCTGAAAGAGAGGTTCGATAAAGTGGATGGATCGCGAGGCTATCAGCTTCATCGCGAGATCTGCACCATCACACAAGGTACCTCATCTGTTTCTGCTTATTTCACTCGATTACGACTTCTTTGGGATGAATTTGATGCTCTCGTAGCTCCACCTTCATGTGGATATGATAAATCAGTAGTATATGCTAGTCATTTGCAGTATATGAAGCTATTTGCTTTTTTTATAGGATTGAATGAGTCGAACAGCCAGGATCGTAGCCAAATCCTAATAATGATTCCAATACCCTCTGTAAACAAAGCCTACTCGATGGTGATCTCTGATGAGAGCCAAAGAGTCAGGCTCTTCCTCAGGAGGAGATTTAGGTATTCCTACAACTTTGTATGTTGGTAAGGATGTAGGTGCTTTTACCTCTCAAAGGCAATTTGATGGTAGTAGTTCATCATTTAAAAGTGATGTTGGTGCTTCTACTTCAACTGCATTGTATACTGGTAGACCTAATCAACAACAGTCATTCTATAAGTAAAATATGGATTATACTTTACTATGTGATGTCTGCAAGATGAAAGGGCACACTAAAGATACATGTTATCGGGTTGTTGGATATCCAACTGACTACAAATTTAAGAAGAAACCTGGACCTCCTGCAAGATATGGCAGCAATGGAAATGGAAATAGGATGGCTCATGTAAATGCTATTGAGGATAATTGTGGCATTGGACCATCATCTCATGTATTCACGCAAGAGCAATATAGTCAGCACTTCAGGATGTTAAATAAGGAGAACAATGATACTCCGATTGTTAATCAAGCAGGTACAAATAATTTGTTTTCCATAGGCACTAAACTAAAGCATTGGGTAGTGGACTCTGGTGCAACAAAGCATACTACAACATCTCTAGATGAACTATTTGATATAGTAGCTTTAGAACAAGGTGATCAAACACATGTACAATTGCCTAATGGTGACACTACTTTAATATCTCATGTTGGTAGTTACAATTGGGGTAATGATGATGTACTAACCAATGTTCTAGTAGTCCATGACTTTCACTATGATCTATTTTATGTGGCTCAGTTGACCAGACAGATTCATTGTTCAATAAGCTTTTTCTCTGAGTTTTGTGTTTTCCAGGACCTCTCAACTGGGAAGGTCAAGGGGATTGGTAAGGAGACTGGAGGTCTTTACTTTATGTTGAATAAAGGTGTTGAAGATGGAAGCCACTTGAATAAAGCTGTGACAACTCAGGTTGAACATAATGAAGAAGCTATTACTGCAAAGTTAATGAATTTCAAAAACACCAAGGAGGAGCACTTGCTATGGCATATGAGACTTGGTCACCCTTCTTTTTCTACTTTGAGGAAACCGATGCCCACTGCAGATAATCATGTCAATGATTGCTTAGTTTGTCCATTAGCTAAACAAACAAGAATTTCATTTCATGTATCATCTACTAGAAGTAGTTCTATAATTGACTTGCTCCACATTGATGTTTGGGGTCCATATAGGGTTAATACTCTTGTTGGTTACAAGTACTTTTTAACTGTAGTTGATAATTGTTCCAGAATCACATGGTTGTATTTGCTGAGATTGAAATCTGATGTTTTCACAGCCTTAAGGTGTTTCTTTCAAATGGTTAAAACTCAAATTGATCATTGTGTAAAGATTGTTAGATCAGATAATGGAGGTGAATTCTTCAATATTGAATGCAATGCATTATTTGAGTCATTGGGCATCATTCATCAAAGTAGTTGTCCCCACACTTCACAACATAATTGAGTGGTGGAAAGAAAACATAGGCATGTATTAGAAGTAGCAAGGAACATCAGATTTCAAAGTGGTCTACCTATCAGGTTTTGGGGGAAATGTGTGTTATCTATTGTGTACTTGATCAACAAACTACCTACTCCTACTTTACAAGGAAAGTCACCTTATGAAGTATTTTACAAGAAAAAATCCAACTTAGATCATCTCAGAACCATTGACTGCTTATGTTTTGTTACCACACTTCAGCGAAAAGATAAATTCTCTGTCAGGGCTGATGCTTGTATTTTACTGGATATTCACTCACTCAAAAGGGTTATCTTTTCTATCATGCTGATAAAAGGTTCTTGGTCAGTAGGAATATGGTGTTCAAAGAATCAGTATTCTCATTCAAGTCCTTGCATAAGGATTCCTCACAAAATTTGTTTCCTAATACTTCCCAGCTATCAGAGTTAGATGTCATAGCTAATCATGCACCTGACATTCAAGTGATGCCTACAATGGTAGAGGATGGCAGTGATGATGAAATGATGCACAATGTCATTGCATGTACTAGTGAGAGGACACAGGATGATGTTGATGAACCTGTAATCATGCCTCCTATTATAAGGAAATCCAGCAGAGTTGTGATCAAGTCAGCTTGACATCAAGATTATGCGACTACTAGTAAGAAGACAGTACAACAAGATCAACAGCCTCACTCTTTGTCTAACTATGTCTCTTATCAAAGTATATCTCCTGAATACATGGCTTGTTTAAGTAAGTTTCCAGCTGTTGCTGAGCCCAATTCTTATGAAGAAGAAGTGCAAGATATAAAGTGGATAGATCCAATGCAACAAGAGCTTTAAGCTCTTGCAGATAATGGGACTTGGAACCTAGTTCCTTGGCCACAGGTTAAGCATGTGATAGGATGAAAATGGGTTTTTAAGATATGGCGAAGTGGAAAGGTATAAGGCCAAATTGGTAGCAAAGGGTTACAGCCAAACAACTGGTATAGATTATCAGGAGACTTTTTCACCAGTAGTAAAGATGGTGACAGTAAGGACCATAGTTACATTAGCTGCTGCAGAAAATTGGTGTTTATATCAAATGAATGTCTACAATGCCTTACAAGGTGATATCACAGAAGAAATGTTCATGGAATTGCCTAAAGGACTATCAGTAGCACCAAATCACACACAACCTACAGTATGCAGACTTGTGAAATCTCTTTATGGCCTCAAGGCAGTGAAATTTCAAACTTACAGAAGCATTATTGCAATCTGGATATAGTCAAAGTCATTTGGATTATTCTTTGTTCACTAAGAGACAAGGTATTGGTTTGGTTATCATCTTGGTGTATGTTGATGACTTTCTTGTCACAGGCAACACTGCAACACTTATTTAAGACACTAAGGAAGTTCTTCATAAATGGTTCAAGATCAAAGACCTTAGAGAGTTGAAATTCTTTTTAGGGATTGAATTCAGCAGATAAAAAAAAAGGCATTCTCATGAGTCAAAGAAAGTATGCATTTGAATTATTGGCTGAAGTTGGTGTCACTGCAGGCAAACCAACCATTACTCCTCTAGAGTGTAACATTAAACTCACTACAGCTTCTGAAGAAGACTGTGGTGAGGAGGAATTGTTTCATGATGTTTCTCAGTATCAAAGAATGATAGGTAAATTGTTAACTTGACTATTACTAGGCCGGATATTGCCTACACTGTACAAACCTTGAGTCATTCTTGCATAGACCTAAAGTCCAACAATGGCAAGCAGCTCTTAGGGTCCTTAGGTATATCAAGAATCAACCAGGCTTAGGATTTCTCATGTCTTCACAAAAGGATATGTGTCTAACTGGTTTCTGTGATGTTGATTGGGCTGCATGTCCAAATACCAGAAGATCCGTAACAGGGTACTTGTTGAAATTAGGAGACTCTCTCATCTCTTGGAAATCCAAGAAACAAGCCACAGTCTCAAGGAGCTCTGCAGAGGCAGAGTACAGAAGCTTGACCTGCTTGACAGCTGAGATTGTTGGGGTAACAAATTTATTGAAGGAATTAGGCATTAAGATTAAACAGTCAGTCAGTGTGTTCTGTGATAGTAAAGCAGCAATTCAAATTGCTTCAAACCCTGTATTTCATGAACGAACCAAGCACAAAGAGATCAACTGCCATTTCATTAGAGAGAAAATTCAACAAGGATTGATCAACACATTGTACATTCCTACTAAAGATCAACAAGCAGATATATTGACTAAAGCTCTTGGAAGATTACAACATGATTTTTTGCTATCCAAACTTGGTGTTCTGAATGTTTCACCACACCTAATTTGAGGAGGAGTTAGTTAGATTGTAGCTTAGATATATATATATGTATGTATAGTGCAATGTAAACTAACTTCTCACAATAATGAAATGCTCATAACTTCTCATCTTCATTGTTCATATAATCTTCCATCTAAATATAATTAACAAGAATACTACGTGTACACTTAATCATTAATTAATTATTACTGTTATTCTAATAATTAAATAATGAAAAAGGAGTGTTTCATCACATTCATCATATACATCTACCTTTGGCAATTTGTTCTTGTTCCAATTCATCAATGACTACGAGAAAAAAAAAATTACTACAACTGAATTAATTCATCACATTCATCATATACATCTACCTTTGGCAATTTGTTCTTGTTCCAATTCATCAATGACTACGAGAATTTTTTTTTTACTACAACTGAATTAATTAAATCATGTACGTGTTTATAATAAATAAAAATATCTTCCCTTGAGCAACTTATGTTTTTTTTAGATAAACAAATCATTTTGTGTGTTTGACCTATGAAAAATAATGTAGTGTATATGCGTAAAGAAAATGCTAAAATAATTTTAACTAAATTAAGTTCCCTATTTAATGCTCTCAACTAACAAATGAGGAAATTTAATAATCATAGTTAGCTACATCTTGCCTAATTATGTTCCATAACTATAGTTCATTTGCTATGCTAATTTTCATAGGTATATTTGACTGTTTTTTTAACAAATTATACAAATTGATTCTTACCAGTAACATATTATATACAACTATTTGCATTGTATATAAACAAGTAATTGTATATAAGTTGAAATTAGGCAATTGATTCGTAAAAAGAAAAAAAATATACAATCAAAAATAAAAATTTATAAAACCAAACACCAAAAATGAAAGTTTGTATATTCACAAATACATAAAGATATGTAGAATATAATAACAAAATTATTAATACATATACAAATATAGAAATATATACAAATTAATATATGTAAATAAGGTTTATACAAATACCTGTGATTTTTCATATTAAATTTCATTAAATTGTAACCTCAAATTCATAATTATATGAAACTATAATTGTATTAAATAATATACTAATAATATTTATCAATTCGCGTAATTTTTCCTAAATAAATAGTGTAAATTCATTTTTACCTACCTTTAATATTGGTAGTGGATCCATTGGTGATTCAAGGATGGCCCAACAATTATTGGAGAGAGTATATTTTCTTGGTTAAATCCCTTGGCCCTAGAAAATTCTAAGAAATTTCCTACAACTTACAACAGAAAAAACACTTCCTTTGTGTCTCCTCACGAGTAATACTTCCTCGATTTTTATTGGTTCGCAATAGACTTTATATTTTTTTCAAAATAATAAATAACATATATATCTTAATTATTATCAATGACGATGAGTATTTTTAAAAATAGAGAAAATAAACGGCATGTGTACTTAGATTTAAATGGAATTTTAGTAGATTTACATATTTAATTTTAAGATTATCAGTTTAAAAATATTCTTTACGTTTTTAAATTTCATTTTAATTCAAATTTAGATATATAAAACAAAACTGTGTGAACACTATTTTTCCATTTCTTGCTTTACCTTTGGGGGGCCCAACACATGGATGAAAGTAGAACTAGCAAAATTAGCCCACAAAAATATGACTCGCTCAATCTGATTGAGTTTGGCCTGATCATTGACCTATCTATTTATTTGCTTAGCTCATTTCAGTCAATGAAAAGTTGGGCTAATATATAATTCAAATAGATTAATGAGAAATCTTATGAAACATATTTTCAAAAAGATATATATATATATATATATTATTTGATATGTTAGAAAATAATTTATTTACTTACGAAAAATTTATAAAAGAATTACAAAGAAATGAAAACTTAGTAACAATTGAGCGGATTAAATTAGGACCCCATTAATATGATTACTATCTCATTTTATTCAAACTCAATTCAACCCAATTAACGATAGTAATTGGCCCAATCTTTAATTTTGATGAAGGCCCAATTCACAGGGTTATATGCAAGTCCAATTTAAATTTGGAACCCACGTTTCATGACAGCTTCTTATAAATGCCAATGCTAACCACTTTAACACCTACTATTTAAAGTTTAATCAATTATTTAAATTTTGTGCACTCACTACCATGGAATTTCAAGTAATTGTGACTATTTTTCAAAGACATGTCCAAAAAGTTGCTAATAAGTGCTATTTCTTTAACATAACCATTTCTGTTGAACTTTGGGCTTAATTATTTGGGTCACTGTTGTAAACACAACAGCTCCATTTTATGTAGGTGCATATGTATACACTAATTTATACGTAGGTTCCGCTTCGGGGAGGACAAGTTGACTCCACAAAGCAGAAAATGCCTCGGATATTTCATTAACGGTTACCTAGTCCATAAGTTCTCATGGGCTGGCCATAATTGGGCTACCATTCCCCTTAAGCCCACTAGATTGACATATTTATGTTCTTAATTATGGGAAATTGACATAAATAGTAGTTAATTAAAAAAGTATCCAACATTTTCTTAAAAATTAATGTAATGGCAAGAGATATTTTAGGTCAAGGAAAAATGTTTTTCCTTTTTTTATGAGAGTAATCATTTAAAATGAAAACTAAAGAAAAATGATGAAATTGTGAATTTGTGATTATTGATAATGAATATTTCATGATAAATCAAAAATCTTCTTTATGGAAAAATAAGTTTATAATTTATTGTCAAACTCAATAAATGTGAATAAAGTGTAGAATAGTATTATAAGTTGAATTTAAATGATTATGGAAATTGTAGTACTATATAATTCATAGTGTAAATTAAGAAGAGACATGTTATGAATGCAATGCGTCATCCTATCCTTTTTTGGTAATGAAAGACAAAAGTATTAAATGTATTTGTCGCATGAAGAGAACAATCATGTCTCATCACTAAACCCATGCTAATTCAATGAAGAGAACCGAAAGTTGTGTCCAATTCAAACCATCATAATAAATACCGCAATAATATAATCAGTATAATTTCATAAATAAAATTTGAAAAGAATAGTATGTATGTAGTTATATTTTTTATCTTGTAAAGGTAGAAATGATGTTTTTGATAAGAAAAATCCTTTTGGCCAGAAAATTTGGTCAAAATGATATTTCACCTATTTTATTTTACCTTTTTGAACATTTTTATCCTTTTAACTTTCATACTTTTTAATTAAAAAATGGAAAAAATATCACTTTATTTTATAATAAAAAAGATATTATACACTTTTAAAATTTTATGGCCAAATTCTGGCCAAATTATATATTACCCAAGAATGTGGTGTAGTGAATGAGGTTATTTCTCTTTTAATAAGAGGTTTCGAGTTTTATCCCTGAATTTGACAAAAAAATTGATAGAGAGTGCTTCGCGACGCGAAACCGAATATAGTTTAGATCAAGTGCTGAGTATGACAAAAAAAAATTGTAGGGAGTGCTTTTTCAAATAGAGCTGTGTGCGGCACGAAATTGGATATATTTTAACTCCAATGTAAATAAGAATAGAATTAAGGGATTGTTTGGTTGCTCATTAGAGTAAAGTTAATTATTCACGTTTTAAAATTTATAAAGCTTTAATATTTTTCTTCTCACATAAAACATACTACTATGGTTAATATATTGGTTCATTCATATTTTTTCTTTTTCAAATAACTAATATATACATGTATAAATTATGAATTAGAACCACGTGTTATTTTTAGTAGATTTAAAGATGGAGTTGATGTGTTATACTATTTGAAAAGTTTGGACAAACTAGAAAATAAAATCACATAGTATATAGTTTTTGATTGAATTTTGAGCTTGTCAAATTTTTGAAATGGAGCTTTCAACTATCAGCATAACACACGTGTGGATTGTGACTGGGTTGACCAAATTAATTCTAAGAACCATTTATATCTATAATTATATACTGTAAATAACTATATACTTATTTTAATATACGGGGAAACACTATGTCATATTCAATAATTTTCTTAATTAATGCGGTAGTTGGTGAACCCCTTATTTTATTTTTTCTAAAAGATTTAAAAACAAAAACGAACTTGAATGAAACTGAATAAAAATTAGGTGAACTAATACAAAAATCAAAAGGTTCTTTTATTTTCTTTTGTAATATTTGAATTTATTAGTGATTGTATGAGAATTTAGTGTTCCAGAGATGAAGACTATCAAGTTCATAGTAACTACGATAAAACAAATAATTCAAACCTTACTTTATGTTATAATTCCATTTTTTTCTAGGTTGTAATAAAGGGAATAGTAAACATTAAAAACATTCAATTAACATGAAGTAAGATTTTTTTTATTTTTTTTTCCATCTAGTGTTTAGTATTAACGTTAGAATCTGATTAATTTGGATTTGTAGCCCCCAATTTGAAGGATAAGTTCCCTCTTTTAAGATTTGTAAAAAATATATAGCTCAAATTCAAAATCTTAACTAAAAAATCAATTGTCTTATCAACTGTGTCATATTCTTTGAAGGTAAATGTCTTCACTTTGTATTTTTTTTATAGAGTGATAGGTACTCCTTCATCCTTAACCAAGAAGTCTCGAGTTTAAGTCTAGTTGGTATGAAATCCCTTCTGTTAGGGAGTGTTTTACCTCCAATTTAAAACTTTCCGACGCGTATTCGAATTGGAGCTCGTAGTACCGGACATCGAATGAAAAAAATAAAATAAAATAAAATAAATGAATATATATAAAATATAGACACACTGCCATACTAAACCTTTCTAGCTTTAGGTTGCTCATAATATTTTATGTCCATCTCCTTTTGTCTCTTGTGCTTCTTTCGGCGTAGTGAACTTAATAATCCTTTTTTATTTATAATTTTGCAAAATTTAAAAGGAAAAATAATTAAAGTGATCTATCATTACAATGTTCCTTTACAAAAAATGATAAATTAAATACATAAGATATTTATATAATCATTTTCTTTATTGAAATTTTCTAATATTTGGAGATAAAGAGGAGGAATTAAGACATGTAATGATGATGAAATCTTCACCTTTTCTCTTTATTTGCTATATGAAAATCATCTCATTTTTTAAGTACTTCTTTTGCTTGTTGGTGCTAGTTATATAAAGTTTCTACTAGAATGCATAGGCATATTGCAAAGAGTACTTGACTATGGTGGGATCTAATACTAATCAAATATTTTAACACAATAATAATATATCGAATGTAATTAGGATTAAGAGATAAAGAGGGTATACAATCTTTACCCTATAAATTATTGAGGTAGAGAGAGAGTATAAGTTTGACAAATACGCAACATGATTCCTATTTTTAGAACCAATGATTTTCATTGCTAGAAAATAAGAAGGCATAATATATAAATATGTCTTTTAATTTGGCATCAACTCACATTTATACCATCTAACTTTGGATGTGCACAAGTAAACACTTAAACTTTTATAAAGTTGAGCAAATAGACACATGCGTCCTACGTAGCTACCTACGTGATAATTTTCATCCTACACAGTGTGCAATGTGTATTATGCCACGTAGGACTTATGTGTTCACTTGTTAAACATTTTGCAAGTTAAAGTGTCTACTTGTACACATCCCAAGTTGGAGGGTATAAATGTAAAATGAGGTCAAATTAAATGACACATTTATGTATTATGTCAAATTTCGTAGCTAAACAATAAAAATCTCATGCTAATCTCATTTAGCTATAGATTAATGATAAATTATAAGAAAACTCAATTAGCTAGGAGCTTTTTAACAACGAATTAGCTAAGTATTATCAACAAACTTCGTAGCTAATTTCGTATTTCATAGTATTGAATTTAATCACTAATAATTACTTATCATTTTGCATAACTAAAAGGGACAATAACTTGAGATTGTGAAGAGAAAAAAAAGAGATTAAAATTCACTCATTTTGTCTCTCTATAGTATGCAGCAAACATGGCAACTTTATACTGTTTTGTCAGCCACAAATACCCTTCATTTTTGCTAAAAAGTTTGCTTTGTCTCTCTGCTATTCTCAATAAATATACAATCCACCATACCAAACTTACCACTTTATTAATTTCTCCTCATTTTGTTTGTGCACTCCTTGCAAATATTTCACCATAATAATGTTACATATGCCCCATTTAGTGACATGTACTTTACTTTGTGAGTTATCTATAGGGCTACTTTTATTTGTAATATATAATATGTATGCCATTTTATTTTGTTTTGTTTTTTTGGTGTATGGTATCTATATTAAAGTTTGATTAATTTGAATTTGTGTTACTAGGCAAGGGTGGATCTAGTATGTAGTCTAGGGTTTATCAGAACCCTCTTCAATGGATAATTTTATATATATATATATATATATATATATATATAGTTGATGTTGAATTCCTTTCAACTTCTAGGTATGTTTACTTTTCATATTTTGACCTCCATTAATAAAAAAAACGTGACTCTACCCCTACACGTAAGGCTCATTCAAAAAAGTGTTTCCTATTGAGATGGATAAATGTTGAAAGTTCATTTTTTATTTTTTTTACAATTAACATAGTTTAATTAGCTTCATAAAGTAAGTGAGTTAACACTTATCATGTAATCCATTAATAATATATAATTTGAATGGAAATGATCTCTTCTATTATTATTTTGTCCATTAATTCTTAATGATATAGTAAATATAAGTCATGTGTATAAAATGAATACGAGAGGTCAAGATTATTTTTTGAATACTTCTACAAACTTTAGTATAATATGATGAAATTTCACTTGTAAAAGATCCGAACTCCTTTCGCTAATGCTTTTAAGGTTGCTAAAACTTTGATCGTCTATCCAAAAGTGTCTATTTATCAATTTCTCATAGCTTTTAAGGTCGACTAATTTAAATTTATACTAAAATTCATTAAAAAAAAAGGTGTTCTCCGTCACATTTTTTGAATTTCATACTCCTAATCATGAGTGATTTTCTTTATCTATCTTATCATAATCTAAGATAGTCAAAAAAGAGTTTTTATATGGTATAAAACAGGCATATACATAAATATGTCCTTTAACTTTGCCTCATTTTATATTTATGTCCTCCAACTTTGAGTGTGCATAAGTAGACACTTAAACTTGTATAAAATTAAACAAATAGACACACACGTCCTATGTGACATCCTATATGGCAATTTGCGTCTTACGTGGTGTCATATGTGTATTATGCCACATAAGACTCATGTGTCTACTTGTTCAACTTTATACAAGTTTAAGTGTCTATTTGTGTACACCCAAAGTTGAAGGGTATAAATATGATATAAGGTCAAGTTAAAGGATATATTTATGTATTATGCCTATAAAAAAATATGCATAACAAATTTACAAAATAGGTAGAGAAGTATTCTAATTTCCTCTTCGGCCGTACTATAAATTATAATTAGTTAGTGCTCTAACTTGTAAAACATTTAAAAAAACATAACCCCTTTATTTAAAGAGGGGCCCAATACATAAATAGTCGACCCCTTTTGTCTAATTCCTCATTTTCGACATCTTTAGTAATGTAAATCCTTTTAAGTATAGTATAACCTGGTTCAACTCAACTAAAATTTAAGCATGTTGGGCTGAACATATTTCATAGATAAATGTATAAAGACAGAATACATAGTGTAAACATTTGAACATATGATAAGTATACATCTCAATCTCAGTTCAGGCTGATGTGTATGATTAGAGGAAATATATTTTATATGATCAATTTATCTATATAGTAATTGTTTGTAAACATACACAAATATGAGTCAAAAGTATTCAGATGATCAATCAGAACACTGACTTACTACTAAACACCTATATTCGAAAGTGATTAGGATGACATGTAGAAACTTAGAATTCACAAATCAAATAGTGATAAATTGGACGACAAAAACTTATACTAAAAACATAATATTATTATACGAAAACTAATATAAAAGAAAAACATTAAAATTGTTGAGAGAATAAATATCCCATAAACAAAAGTCTCTAAACGACTACATTATGTATGATATTGTGTTTGTTATGAGAATATGAATCTTCAATCTATAGATCTCCAAACTTTTCCTCTAACGAAAAAAGAATAAACCAAATATGAAAGAAAAAATTATTTTCCTTTCAGGAAAGTTAAAACTTTTATGACAATATTTTAATTTAAGGTAATAAAAATCAGAGCAAAATCCTAAAATATTATAACCCAAAAATGTCAAGTAGAATAGTGATGACATGTGAATGACGAAGGTTGTAGGATGAATGGTATGTGTGTGTGGCGTATGATGATGATGCCATGTCATTGCGAGCGTGCGATAGTGGTAGCAGTTAATCATCATTAATTCTCTTAAACATTCATTTTTAATTATATACCTAAAACAACCACTCTCCCTCCCAATTTAGCACCCAAATCCCATTTATAGCGCGTGCAATTCTCATCCTTCAACCTCTCCATTAATCTAATCCTCGATTTTCATACTTTTCTATTTAAGATCATATCCTATATTACATAAAATTATGTTCAGTAATAACCTCTTCTAATTCTTCGTCGATCTACATCTACCTATTATAACTTCTATTGCAATCGTCATATTTTTCATACCGAGAAAACATATTTTTAGAAAATATTGAAATTTTACCCAAACATGTTGCTATATAGTATATACTATAATAATGATACTAACAAAGATTGTGATCGAATGATAAGTATTTATTTTTATTCTTAATTAGAGATTTCGAAATTTTATCGTAGACGCGTTTATTATGTAGGGTGGGTGGAGGAAGTTATATGTCGTGGTCTAAAGGGGACAAAGGAAAAAGAAAAGGCGCTTTGTTGTCGGGAGTATAAACATGATACTCTTGCTTTGTCCCCTTTTTCCTTATCCTCCCAACTAATTCCTTCTGCGTAACTCTTACGAAACTATTTTCTTTTCACAAATAAAAATTAGTATTATTATTCAACCCCACCACCCCCAATTAAAATAAAAATGAAAATTACTATACTATTTTCAAAAATTAGAATATAATATCTAATATTCTTTTAACCTCATTTACTGTCGTTTTAGTTTCAAAAATTTAATCCAAAACAAATAACAATTTTTTTTTTAAATTGAGCATGAAAAATATTTGAAAAGGCAATTGTTAAAATTGAAGAGAGTGTGTATATATGAATATATAGCACGTAGGAGGATCTATATGTAATTTAGGGTTAAGAAATACGATAGTCAGGGATGGAGTTGGAAGTTTGGGTATGGATTCGATTGAGCCTAGTAATCTAGTATTTTTTGTTTAAATAGTGTATTTGTATTCAAAAGTTTATCAAAAATATGTACAAATATTAAATTTAGAATTATGTTATTAACACTTGAGATCATCGTTATAAAATTCAGAACACATAAGGTTAAAATTATGAGTTCGTCTTAATATATTAGATATATTTAGATATTTATAAATATTTTAATAAAAAATTTATTATTATTGCATATTTACTTGAGAGTGTAATGAAAATCTTTAATTTCAAATTCAATATATCTGTATATTTTCTTAATTATAATAATACATATATACATCAAAAACACATATATGGAAGGAAATATATTATACCTTTTTAAAAAAAATAAAAATTACACACAATAAATTTACAAGTTGGTGGCATTTGGGTTGTTAGAATACATTCTGTTTGCTAATTGAATTTTAAAAGTTAGGTACCAACTATATATTAGTTTTTTTTATTTATTTTGCGGCGCTGTCAATGAATTACAAGGCTTAATCAATGATTTAATTCTACTAATAATATCATTAAACATATACTCTTTTTATTATGATAAAAAATACTCAAATGTTTTTCCCCATTAAATCCATAAAAGATGCCGAAATTCATGGATCTTTTTTCTATTTTAAGATCTTCTTTAGCCTTTCTTCATTATAATAAATAGAGAAATTAGCACGTGTATTTCCTAATTTACCCTTTAGAGGTGGGGACAAACTTGATTTTTTTGTTTTCAATCCGGTGTTCGGAGCCCGTTTGGAGCTTCAACTAAATTCAGATCACGCACTACAGGGCCCATTGAAGTGTGACGCTATCAACCAAATTTTCTCCATATTCAAGACTCTAACCTGAAATCTTTAGTTAAGGGGAAACAGTTTCATCACTATACCACAACCCATATCGGTAGGACTAACTTGATTGGAGCGCTGCATTTTACTATGGGGTCCACGTGATTGGAGGGGTAATTATGACATCAAAAGATTTATTTTTTAATATGCGTTTAATAGTGTGTTTGGCCAAATGTCTTGAAGGTGTCACGACCCAACCCACCGAGTCGTGCGGGAACCCACTCTAACACCTAAGTAGGAGAACCCTCTTATCCCAATAGTTAAAACATGCGGAAAATTTAAGAGAAATATAATAATATGATTTTTATAAATAATTTCTTTAGACACACTTTTAGTTAAAACTTGTAAAGTAAATTAACAGCTCCCAGGGATCTAGTCTAAGCTGGTACAAGAGCTACTAAAGCTGCTGGAGAATTCTTCGTCTTCACCAAATGAAACGTCATCAATACTGCATCCAGACTATGTTAAAAGACATAGCAAAAGTAGTATCAGTACAAAACACACGTACTGGTAGGCATCATTGGCCAACCCGTTGCCCACCACATAACATAAGAAACCAACTAGTAGAAATATACAATAGACCACTTTACCCTCTCTTGAATACCTCCAATATACACTAGTATTCTGTCTATTGTCACCATTCTCAATCAACCTACCTACCAGATACTTGATCATAGTCTAACCATTCTAACATATAGAAAAATTCCCAAACACAACCACCGACATTTCAGCCAACCGTTCACGTCATACCCTTACTTCCTAGTCACACTAACCAACCATGGTCCGATAGTACCATAAATCAAGCTTTTTTCTCACTAAGCCCAATATTTTTTCCCCAAAGTGAAATCTGTCTAAGCATATTTCATCACACCCGCTACTTCTACTTCTTGCCATTACAACACATGAACCACCCTTACTACCCATCACTCGCCTCTTGAACACTTTATCCTTCTACTATATCTAACAAGCTCGCTTAACCCAAGAACTATCAATATTAACATTCATAACCTGTATCCCCTAAGTTCAACATGAGCAAGTCAAACAACATTATAATCACATGCATATATAGAACATGTACCACATTATCAACATTTACGAACAATGAACCATTGCATATTTTATATCAAGTCACACAATTTTACCACATCATTAGTCCTCTCATGGAACTCAAACCCAAACAGTTAGCATACCAGAACGTGGTACCCGATCCAATTAGTTATGTACGAACGTGGCAATCGATTTCATAGTTATGTCGGAACGTGGCAACCGATCCAAGTTAGTTATGCTGGAACGTGGCAACGAATCCAAGTTAGTTATGCCGGAACGTGGCAACCGATCCATTCAATACACCACAATCACAATCACAATCACAATCACAAATATATCCTCAAGACCATACATTTAGGTCATGATTTCATGGCAATCATAATTCATCTATCTCATATACAACAAGTGTGATCAATAATGCATCATTCATATACATATAGGTATCATAATGAAGTAAGAACATAATACATCACACAATCATAGAGTCATAACCATCACCTATGGATTATTCATCAACCCACCTCATTAACCCTAATTCAGCCATTCTCAGCCCTAATTCAGCTTATTTCTAGGGTTTTAAATCATAAATCATTCGGTGCACGAAGGTCTACGCATAAATTCTACCATTAATTTACATATATTACACGGTGAGTACATATTTAAACTACTCAATTCATAAAACCTAGCCTACCTGGGCGCCAAGCAGTTGCACGAAGCTTTTGACTTCGATTCCGGTTTTTCGGGCTTCGTGACGGTGAATTTGGCCAAGAATTCACAAGATTTCACCATCCTCACGCTATAAATCTTCTTCTCCTTCCTTCCCAAGTTTAGAGTAGCTTTTCTGAGGTTTCTAGGGTGTTTTACGACTTATTTAGGTATTTTAGGAAGATGGAGAAAATAGGATTTCTCGTAATTTACGTTCTGCCTCGCCTATCCTGCCGTGGCACCAGCTTACCCCGCTGTGGCGCCGCCGCCCTAGCGGCATATGGCCCGCTGTGGCGGGACAATGGTCCAGCTTTTTCCCGGATTTTTTTTCTCTTAAATAACGACGGTTCAGGTCGTTACAAAAGGTAAAAGTAATTTTTCATTTAAAAAAAGTATGTATATTAAAGAGATAAGATGTTTGAGTAAGCTTTTTTTAGTTAAAAAAAAAGTATTTGAGTGGTGACAACAAATATTTAAACAAATTTCATGAAACGTTTCATACGTAAAATAATTTTTGTATTGAAAGGATGTACAAAGGGGATTTGGGTTCAACATCAATTGGGTAAACTATACATTAAGCCAATCCATTTGATTTTTTACCACTAAATATGAGATTTAAAGTAACAATTGAAATTATTTTAGTGATTGAAGGAGATACGAGTTGTAATAATTAAATAATACATTCTTGATGTTAAATTAAATATTATCAAAGCTATAAGCAAGAATAATTGACAAGTAAAAAATGTAAAATGATTTTATTTAGTTGCTTCATACATAATTGATCGACAATCGTCAACATAAATACTAGATTTTAAATTTTTAATAGTTTAAATTGTAATTTTGAAAGTAATAGAGTGAAATATTGTGATAAAAATTCGATGGAATACAAGTACGAGAATGGAAATAATATATACTTTTAAACTGAACACTAGATTACATTCAATTATGAGAGATAATCTCATATTCTCAAAAATAAGATTATTGATGAGCTTTATCTGTTTTTGAGCTTGATAAACTACGTCTTAAAACTTATTACCTTAATTAAGCGATACTAAATTGGATACATGTCATCTTTTGATACGATGAAACATCAAAATCGGACTTTTGGCTCATACATTTTGACATGGAGGTAACTTGTACAAGGATAAAACAAACAACACAACCAAAATGACCTTGTTTTCATCTTTCAATTTGTTATTTATATATATAAAAAAATTACCATATGACACTATATATCTCATTCTCTATGTAGTATATAATCCATATTTCCGCTAACGAAAAAAACACATGTCAAATTATCAGAAAAAATTGTATAGATATTAGTTTTAGTGTTCTTTAATTCTTTGTTTAGTACTGATTCATTTTATGTATAACTAATAAATGTATTAATTATATTAAATTGTGACATTAGTAATATTAATACTTTTTAAAAAAATTCTAATACACTATGTCCGGTATCATTCCTATTTTACTACAACCGTATTCATTTAACAAAACAAATCAAACAATTGATAAAAACATATCAACATAAACTATTTCAATATTATCCATACACTTTATTTAATACATTATTTATTTTTATACGCTCTATCAAATAATTATTTTTAACTAATGGAGCATGTGATTTAAAATAGAAATAGTATAGTAATATTTTTTTAATGATAAAGAGAAGAAGTAATGAGTGGAGTAGTTGAAAATTGTTGGATTGGGCATAGAGAGGCCTGCTTTTCTTTGTCTACTCATAATAATTATTATGCTCCTTTTTTTAGCTCTACTCCTCCACAAAATTATTTGTCCTTTTGTTTTTTCCCTATTGGAATTTATTTTTTAATCATATAAGGGTTGTAAATTTTCTTGAGGGATGAAAAAGAAAGGTTGAAATAATGCTAAAAAAGTTTAAAACATTTTGGTGGATTGTAAATAAGATGTTTGGAAAACTATACTATACTAGAACAATAATATAGTATAGTTTCACAATTGAAATTTAAGAAGGATAAAGTATACAAATATCTTATTTTTATTTTGAGTAAATTAAAATTATTTTTGATAGACCTCTAAAAATAAAAAAAAAAATTTTTTATTTTTTATTTGGTGTTCGACAATTTGTATTGAAGTTCAATTTTTTTTTAAATTCACACCGCATAAGGTTTCATTCTATGGGAAGTGTTCCTTATCAAAAGCTTTTTCATACCTATGACTTAAATTCAAAGCCTGGTTAAGGGAGAAACAACCTTATTCGTTATACCAATATATTTATAGGGAGTAAGAATCATTATCATTAATAATTGGTTAAACTTTCTTAATTAAATTAATTTGTTTTGTTTTTCTGGCTAAATAATTAGACAAAAATGGAAACATGAAACAGACCTAGGTGGGGTGGGTGAGGAGGGTTGGGGGGGGGGTCTGTCCTGTCTACTCTTGATCCTTTCTTGTAGATCTATCATCCATCTTCATCACATGTGTGTCAGTATGTGTTTGTATGTGTACTTTGGTCAGGTCAATTGTATCTGTAATTGGATTATTTTTTATTTTTTATTTTGCTGAATTTTGATTCTTCAATCTTAATAATATTAGATTTTTTATTATATAATTTATTGATAGAATTAATTTAGATTTGTATCGATTTGACTGACTAATAAGGTCAAATGTTTTATCAACAGGTTGTTGTTGTAGATTTTATATATTTACGTTTTCCAACTTAATATTTCTGATCAAGATTGGAAGGGCACAATATTATTCAGAATGAAAAATACTCATTCATTCTTAATTTGAGATTTGATTTGAACTTAGAAAATGAAATAGTCTTATTTGAAAATTATTATTTTTTCATGTGAAATTTTTTGGTACGAATTTATATTTAACCTCTCTTTTTTGTTCTATTTTCAGAAACAGAAAGGAAAAAAAAATACTTAAAAGGAAAAAAGGTTGACTAGAAGCACTATCGATACAACTTTCTTTGAGGTTGATTGTTGACTACAACCACAAATACACACTTTTAATTAATTAAACTTCAAGGATTTATGTATCATAACCCCCCCCCCCCTCCCTCTTCCTTCCCAAAAAAAAATCTTTTAAAAAATATAGAAAAATTTAATAGAATTAATATTAGTAGTATTATTTTTTTTTGAAAATACTATACAAGAAAAACATCTAATAAGTAGGGGTTGAAAAGATTGAATTATACGCAAATTTAATATTTTAATAGGCTCCAGACTATTTATTTTTAAAATACCAACTAAATTTAAAGTAAATCTCTTTTTTTTTGTTTTTCTTTTCTATGAGAGATTTATGTACAAAACCAATTGAACATTATGTTATAGTAAAAACAGAACTTAAATTTTCATTTAAAAATATTTGAATATATGGAAACTGACAAAACAGGATTTGATTATACTGTATATTCAATAGTGCAAGTTAGAAATTTGCTAAATTCATATAAAAACTGTAGATGTTATATTATTCTATTTTTAGAAAAAATTAACTAAAACTTCCTAAACATTATCTTTTCTTGTTTCCAACAAATTATCACTAAAATATCATTTAAAAGAATATTTAGCCTCAATCAATGCATCTTTTTCTATTCTAATCTCTCACACGACAACTATATCTTTAAATTATCCAAACTTTAACTCTTTTTAGACCATCCAAAAAGCTAAGAAAGTATATTTATGTTACAACTTTCCCATAATTAATGAAAATTTCACTTTTAAAGGTATTATTATGAAAAAGAAAACGTCCTTTTTTTCCAACCCTTTTCCCCATTACCCTAAAAAAACAAATGCACACAAAAAGACATTATGATTTAAATTAACATTTGAATATGTAATTGGAAGACATGAATTGAAAATCGTCATTTCAATTCTTTGTTAAGAATATAAAATTTTGATCCATAAGTTAATACTTTGTATAAAAAAAAATCAACATTTTTAATATTGCAAAAAATGACTAATGTTCATCGTGATGAGATCGTCTATGTGAAAAAATTATATTAAAGATCCGTTTGATCATGATAATTCTTTTATTCTTTTTCGATTATTTTTTCATTTTATTTGAAAATCAACGTTTGACGATGAAAAGTTCCAAATAGATATTCAAATGTATCTGAAATTTAAAAAACACCCAAAATATTGTTATCACCTTTTTCATTTTTTCTTTTTCAAGTTTATCCTAATTTTTTAGATAAAATATAATCTTATTTAATTATATTTCATGTAAAAATGTAGCTAAACGCAACTCTAACTTCAATTGTGAAAATTTCAAATAAAGTGATTCTTTTATTTTCATCGCCATACCAACATGCATGTATTTAAGAATTTGTAATCACAAAAAAATACTTTTTATTAAAAAAACATAGAGGTATTAAATTTATTAATGCGATACCTAATGATAATTTGATATCTTATTTATGAACTATAATTTGCTCATCTCTTAGAATCGTAAAGGAATTCATTTTTTTTTATTGTCATCACAACTTGCGAAATTTTCATGTTTATTAGAAAAAATATAACTCAATTATTTTTTATATTTAAATTTATTCAAATTTAATTCTAAGGAGACACTTGAATATAAATTATTATATTTTTTTACTTTTTTCAAAGTTAAATTTCAAAAACAATTTGATCATATAATTCAACTTTCAATATTTTTGAAAAATACTAAAAAATTAATTTCGCTTTAAATTACTCATAAAAATTCAGATAAAATTCAGATTTTATTTATCTTTCAAATAAAAAATAAATTAATTCAAAAATTATAATTACATCATGAACCAAATCCCTCCTTTTATTTTATTTTTAATGTCTTTTTAGTTTTTCTTTTTATCTTTTTGGTAAGTACTTTTTGTTAATTTTAAAATGAGCCTAGAGTTTCACATAGGACAGCAAATAAGCTTTTGTTACTGTCTGCCAAATGGAGGGTCCTTAGTTTTTTTTTCTCTCTCTTTCTGCTACCAAAAAAATAGCCTCACTACTCCACCATCATCATCTTCTTCCTTCTTCTCTTACTGCTGCAAATAAGCTTTTTGTTACTTGGGTTTTCTCTTACAGCATCAAATCTACAACTTTGGTTCCCACAGGTAAAAAGAAAGTAATCTTTTTCTTGTTTTTTTTGCTAATCTTGGTTTTTTTTGAGCTAATCTTGAAAATTTGACTTTTGGGTTCTTTCTTCTTTGCATGTTCTTGAAATTTTTTTGTTTTTGATTTTTGGGAAGTTTGTGGTTTTGGGGGTGATCTGTTCTCTGTTTCATATGATTTTGTAGATCTGTTGAGTGATTCTTGGTTTTGCTTTTTGTTTTAAAAAACAGTTTTTTTTTCCTGTTTGAGCTGTATATACTTGTTGTAACTTGTAAAAATGAAGGATTTTGGGTTTTTTTTTTACTTGTTGGAGTGAAGGTAACCAACTCCTTTTTTTTTTTGGGTCTTTGGGGGTGTTGTTTTTGTATTAAAGAACTAACCTTTGAGGTATTTGGGTGAAGTTTAGTTTTTGGTTCTTGTTTAATTTTGTTCCTGCTGTTTGCTTTTTAAATGGGGAATATTCCTTTTGAAAAAGCTTATGATCTTTCCTTTTCTCTTCTGCTGAATTTTTCTGGGCAAAAGTAGCTGCTTTAAGAGAGGATTTTCTTTTTCTTTTTTTTTCCTGCTAGTTCATTAATGTCTGTATTTGCTAATTATCTTGCAAATTTTTCAACTCCAGAACTTAAAAGAGTTTACCTTGCTATCTATTTTGCTATGTATTTTGGTTAGGGTTGATTTCCCATAGTTTGAGTTGTTATCTTAGAAAGTCATCCTTTTTCTTGATTCCAAAATTTTTTCAACAAAGAATGTGACTTTTCGAGTTAATAACTATTAGGTGAGTGACTATTTGAGGAATCATCTATACAACAAACCGTAGTAATTTAATTCCCAGGATTGTAGGACATACGAATCCTGTTTTTTATGTTAAACACCTAATGCTCAAAGCATTCTGAATGGTTTTTTTTATCTAATAGAAGGTTGCACTTGATTTTGATCTTGAATAGTGTTATGTTAATAACTTTATTTCCTTTTTCTTGAAATGAGCTGTGCAGAATTATTTGAGTGATTTGTAACTGTGATGTCTCCGCCGCTCCTTGGTGTTGGGGAGGAGGAGGGCCAGAGTAATGTAACTCTACTGGCTTCTTCGACTTCCTTAGGAAGCATATGCAAAAAAGGATCAGCTCTTAAAGAGCGAAACTATATGGGTCTATCTGATTGTTCGTCGGTGGACAGCTGTAATATTTCCACCTCATCAGAGGATAATAATGGGTGTGGATTAAATCTCAAGGCAACGGAGCTCAGGCTCGGTCTCCCTGGATCCCAGTCTCCCGAAAGAGGCGAGGAGACTTGCCCTGTGAGCTCGACAAAGGTTGATGAGAAGCTGCTCTTCCCCTTGCACCCTGCCAAAGATACAACTTTCTCGGTATCGCAGAAAACAGTAGTTACTGGCAACAAACGAGGATTTTCAGACGCTATGGATGGATTCTCAGAGGTGAACAATCATTTCTTTAATAAGGATACTCATTTTTTGGTAAAGCTGCACCTGAAGTTACTAAATCTATCCTACAGGGAAAATTTCTGTCGAATTCCGGTGTGAAATCAGGTGATGCAAAGGAGACCTCACGTGTGCAACCACCAAAAATGAAAGATGCTAATACTCAGAGTACAGTTCCCGAGAGGCCTTCTGCTGTGAATGATGCCTCAAACCGTGCGGGCAGTGGTGCCCCTGCTACAAAGTGAGTATCTCCCGCTAGGAGTAAGAAGTGAGATATATGGATAATGATTGTACAAAATGTCTAATCTGTCATCTTATGTTCAAAAATAAAAGTCTAATCATCGTTGTTTAATTTCAGGGCACAGGTTGTTGGTTGGCCACCCATTCGATCTTTTAGAAAGAACACTCTAGCCTCTGCCTCAAAGAACAACGAAGAGGTGGACGGAAAAGCTGGCTCACCAGCTCTTTTCATAAAGGTCAGCATGGATGGTGCTCCCTATTTGAGGAAAGTGGACCTCAGAACCTATTCTGCATACCAAGAGCTCTCTTCTGCTCTTGAAAAAATGTTCAGCTGTTTTACTATAGGTTAGCTATTTTGAAGCCTTCTACTAGTTCATAATTTCAGTGATTGGTTTAAAATAGTAAGATACTTGTTCATGATTTTTTCATTGTCCTAGTTACTGCTACTTCCCTGTTATGACAGGTCAATATGGATCTCATGGAGCTCCTGGGAAGGATATGTTAAGTGAGAGCAAATTGAAGGATTTGCTTCATGGATCTGAGTATGTTCTCACTTACGAAGATAAGGATGGGGACTGGATGCTTGTTGGTGATGTACCTTGGGAGTAAGCTCTTGCTAATTCAACTCCTTTTTTTTTTCCTTCCCTTTTAGCACTGTTTTGTATAGTTTACAACATTTTCTCCCAACCTATTTCTTGTTTGTCTGCATTTTCCTTTGAGAAAAGAAGAAGAATTCAGTGCATGTGGTGTGGATGTAGTAGTACATGTGGACATGGTGCAGCTGATAGTAAATACAACACATCTTCAGATACAGAAATAAAATTAGACTAGTCAGTCCTCACCTTAAGGAAGTTGAACAAGTTCTTGTGTAACTGGAAGCTTAGAGAGCAATGATGCTCTAGCAAGTCCTAAATTAGTGAGGAAATCTCAAACCTTACACATAATTAAGTTCTCTGAATCGAGAAGCCTTTCCATGTAGTAAGAGTTCAGGGAGAAGGTGGCTAAAGTTATGATGTTCATCATTTTTTACTGGACCGGAGTAGATATCTGCGTGGTTTGGCCCTACCAGTCTATTGCAAAAAGCTTATATCATCTCCATAAAGATGTGAAGGTAGGTTTGACCTTGTGTTACAAGGAAGATCTTTTTTTTTATTGACAGAGCTTTTAAGGAGATTGATTGCAATAAAGTCTGATTAAATTAATAAATCAACAAGTTAATTTTGAGGGCCATCATTACTACTTACCATTTCAGAAACCTTGAGGCTCATTTTGTATGTGTATAGTGCTATGTATAAAAAGATTGCCATGGTTATGATTTTTATCATTCAAGATTCATGTTACCTTCAGTTATGGATTATTATTTCTTATCTCTAGCATGAATAGAAAAAACACTAATAATCTGATTACTTGATAATGCCAATGGATTAAAGGGATGATAAATGTAACTAGAAGAATTTGGTGTCTTCATTGGTCTTTCACTCAACTAGGATTCAAAGATATTGCTAGCATATGTTAAATAGCGATTGCGCTGCTTTGGGAAAAAACGCCTAATAATCCGTGTGACATTCAACTCTTGCTTCATATGTGTCCCATTATTAGTGCTGATGTTCCATGTAATTTACACTGTAACTGTTAGGTATTTCTAATCTTACAGTCGAGAAAAGAATACTTAAATGATGCAGAACATGATTCTGCAAATTTTCCACAGCTTGATTCAGTATGTATGATCAGAGAGTTAGTCCTCTTTCTGTCTCTCATTCGCTTTATCTCTCTTCTTTTTTGTTCTTTTGCAATGATGAATCTGTTGGTCTACTATAACAATGATTGACCTGAACATATTGTTTTCTTGAATCTCTTTTCCCTTGGACTGTATAAAAATACCAGTAGTACATTTATTAAGGGCTATTCTTTGCAAGTTCTAGTATATTAGTTTCATTTTATACTTGTAATAAATTATTGAATGTAGTTTCTGTTTGATTGTTTGTATATTTGACGATGACCATGCTTTTGAATTCCTAATATTGTCATGTTGTAGGATGTTTATCGATACTTGCAAGAGGTTGAGGATCATGAAAGGTTCAGATGCCATTGGCCTGGGTGAGCATCTCTTGTTGAGCCCACTCTGCATTTTTAGACCTCTTCATCCACACTATCAAAATATAAAAAGGAATGATCGTCTCCTCCTTGATCTCCCCCCGACCTTGTTCTTAGGGCTTGTACCTCTATTTTTGTGTTTTGACATGCATAACCATTTGGTGAGAAAAGTGTGGCTTGCTCAAGTGGTTGAACACCTCTACCATCAACCTGTAGGTTGAGGGTTCGAGTCATGCTGGAGTGTCAGTGGGAACACTATTGATCTTCCGGGAGGGTGGAAAAAAAAGGGAAAAAACAACTACTTGGTGATAAATAGAAATATACAAACTGTAGCACAAAATTATCAAGGTTTCAACATTTGATTTCCGTGAATCTTGACCACTTTCTATGTTTTGAAACAAAACTACCTTATAAGTTTGATATTTAAAAGGTATTACTGAAGAAATAATTAGAGGTTATGAAATGCTGGTTTAGGAATTCTCTCACCCCAGCTGTTTGTCATGAAAGTTCTCTGAATTACTGTGACGCATTTTTTCAAAGAGTTTAAGCATTAGAGAATTGCTTGCCTGGCAGAACTACATTTGTTATGTATCTGGCCTCATTTTGTTATTTGTTACGCGGCAATAGAATGGTTTAGGATATCAAGGTAGGCTAGGCATCTTTGAGTTGGTGGTGGTAGGTTCATTTGCATTGTAGGGCACACCTGCATCTGTGAGAGATGAGGGATGGAGAGTGAAGGAGAATGGTTAATGAACTCCCAAAATCGAAAGGAAACAAGCAATAAACGACTGTAAATATATGGGCAGTGCAATGCAGGTATTGATGTTTGAAACATGTGAGTTAGTCAGCTTTGTCTCACTAAAAAAGTGGGAAGTGGGTAACAAACTCAGCTGGTTGGATTTCCACAAAAGTTCCGTTACCCAATAATGCATTTCCATATGCTGATTCGTGTGCAGACTAAAGATAAGCTTTTTATAAAACACATGAATGTGTCTACTCTATGGTAATGCAACTCTAGTTAATTTTTTGATATTGCTTGCAACATTGCAACGACCAACTCCTGCTTCTAAGATATGATTGATCACCTTCGAAACAGAAACATGTTGCTCTTCCACTAACTTTGTGCATTTTTGTGTGCAGCCCCAAGGGCTATGGAAAAGTGTCGGAGCAGAAATTAGCCTATCTACACATGATTAAAGCTATCCATCCAGCAGTTCTAGTAGGCGAGGAAAACACAAAACGGGTGAAGAGCTCATAAACTTGAATCCTTTTTAAAGGCATGAACAGTAGCTGGTTGTTGGTCTTGGATAGCTCAGCATGGGTAGATGCTTTACCTGATTACGACATGGTGTTTTTTTATATTTGCGTAATATATGTCCTCGTTGAGTTTTTATCTTGTCTATTTAAAAAACCCTTTGATATTGGAGTTTGTCTGCAAACTAATGTGTGTTGTGTACTGAGAGCTCTTCTAGAGGTAGTTTAGTAATGTTTTAAGTGTATTGCTTGTTTAAGTTCCCTGAAGTGTGCTTTATATCCAAAGTTTGTCGTTTGATTAAGTATGCGTGTGCACTTCAGAAATTGTTATTACTGTATGAATAAATGTGTCCTCCACATTTTTCATCGGGTTGTAGTTATCGAAATCACTAACTTCTTACCTCACATTGCATCAGTGTCGATTTAGCTTAATAAACTATGAACTCTATGTGGATTGAGGAGGAAAAAGTTCACATGCTCAATTATTTGTTCATAACAGCTGCAGCATTATTTAGTCTGTTTAGACTTGTTGTGTAGACTCCCTTGGCTCAATTATTTGTACATAACATCAGATCTTCTTGTCTACTGCCATCTCGTTTCGCGTTTGTTGATATAAATATTCATGTCTTGCATTATTGAAATTGTATTCTAGGTGAATTATTAGTATTATTACCAAGTAAAAATGGGACAATCTTCTTTTTCACCATTGAGGCTGATGAGAGTTTTCTCCTACCGACTATATTAAATTTAATATCTTAGCCTTTTGGATGGAAGTGCCTTGTTGGTACTCCCTCCGTCTCAATTTAAGTGTCTTAAGTCTGACTAGACACGGAGTTTAAGTATCAAATGGATAGTTTTGAATCTTGTGGTCTTAAATTTATTACGCAACTTGAATGTCCATATAATAATTTGGAAGAAAGGACAATATTTGTGGTTGGGGTAGTCGAAGTTCATTGTACATAAATGAGTTGTGTAGCTCATCTGACACTTGAAATGAAAGATTTGTTTTTCAATGCACAGTTTTGTGTCTCTTTGAGATGCCAATAGCTGCATTAGTATTTATCATTTGTACTTATTTAACTGTGCAAAAGATTGGGAGAATCTTGGATTAAATGGGATTTTTATACACACCTAATTATGAACCTCTCAATATTTCATAGACCATAATTAAAACTTTGGAATGTGTTTTATTGCTTGACCACATATTTGGCTGTGAAATGTTGGATTAATAAGCAAGTGTCGTATGAAAGTGTTCTAACATGTATATCAAGGCATTTTTACTTGAGTTGAGGTCGGTCTATATATCGGAAATAACCTCCCTTGTCATTGGACGTATGAAAATTCATTCATTTTGAACTAGAGAAATTTATTTATTTTGGAGTACTCATATTTGCAGATAAATTTGAGTGTAGAAATCAGAGTACCCGTTGAGGCATAATAAATAGGGGTCGTACATGGTGCAGGTGTATAAGGCTAAGTTCCAATAAAGTGCATTTCTCGTTACAGACAAAAATTTTGTTGCCAAACAATTACTACTTCCTTGCCAACGGTCGTGGTAAATACTTCTTTATCCAGTATGGAGTCGGTGTGGGCAAGTAAAATTTTCATAATTCACGATGTTGATCTTCAGTAAGTGTGTGCCACCCACCCACCCGCCAGATTTGAACGGGACGGAGCATGTCTTAATTTTTTTACATCACCTGTTCAAAATCGTAGCTAAGCTACTAAGAAAATATACTACTATAAGAAGAGGTTAATAACAAATGGAAGTTGATAGAGTGTTATTTGGATAACAAATCCATCCATTGGGCTAAAATGAAGCAAGTTGTCCATTTGTTGAATTTTGACAGAGCAGGCAGAATCCTATATAGTTTTCAGCAATGTTGGAAAATAAAAGTGTATTGAGTCAGATTTCAGAATGGGATGTAGTAATTGAACCCCATTTTTTCATGTTGGCAAATAAGCCTACCACAATTCTAACATCATGTGTATGGGAATCGAGGATATCGAGTATGAGTTACTTAAAATTTAGTAATATTTGTACGAAAATAGGACCCAACTCAACGTATAGGTTATAGTTCATGAGATGAGTATGGTAAGAGTACATAAGGAATCACATACACAATGCACGTGGGAACTCAACTGAAGTATGTACAATATAATATATAATGAGAATAAATCTCCAATCCACAAACGATATGTGGGAAATTCCTTAGGAATTTAAACATGAATTAAAGAAACTATTAAATATGAGATCCTAAATAATTTTGATTTTTTACTTTTTATTTAATTTCGATTTCATATAATGCAGACAATGTTTAAAATATTGGAGTTGCATAATGTGTCTTTTTCGACTTCTGTGAAGAAAACAAAAATCATATTTTCCCGCCCAGAATTGAATTTCTCTAAAAAAAACAACAACTGTCATAATTGGTCCCATTATTTATAGACGGTGAATAAAACATTTTATCATTATTAATTATAATGTCTAATTTTAAATAACAAATTCAAGTTCTATACATGAGCATAAAGTACCTAAACAAACATTCTCAAGTTCAAACACATATAATCATGTTAAAATTGTTAATTATAAGAGCGTGATTTATTTCATAATCTAAATTATCAATCAAATTCGATCATAATTTAAATTTTAAATTATATTCAATCTAGCTTCATCATATAAAAATATTAGCGTTACGTAATAAATGTATTTAGTACTATACTAATAGTTGAATGGTGAGACAGAATAATTATATTTTGTGTTGACTTTAGTAATCAGACGATTTATATTTTTGTGGTGGTGATAATTGGTTGATAATTTCAACTATTAATTAAAGAAAGCTATTAATAAGAGAGTTAGTTGGGCCAATCAGAAGACTTATTTGCTGTCATTTCTCAATGCTTTGATAATTAGTTGCACAATTGGTTGGCCCAAAAGTAGCTAAATGACTTATCATTTACCAAATTAACACTACTATTAAATACTCCCTCAGTTCACTTTTATTTGTCACTTAATTTTTTTAAAAAAATTCATTTTTGCTTGTCAATTTTGACATATCAAGAAAAGATAAATTTTTTTTCATGTTTTATCCTCAGCATTAAATACTTATACTCCAAATTATTTTTCAAAACCTAAACTAAACATCATTTAATAGGGATAGTTTGATAAAAAAACATATATCAATATTATTTTCTTAATGTGCGTAAACAAAAGTGAATGGAAGGAGTATTAATAAAGCACACAATTTCCCTGTCACGACCCGAGCCTACACCCTGGACGTGGCCGACACTCGAGAACCATTGCTGGTCCCCAAGCGAACCCTCATCCTGACTGACTACAAGCGGAAGACTAACTTAAGAATGCAAAAGCTTAAAACTGAATAAAATTCAATAAACTCAACTTTTCAAAACTTTAACTCAAATGAACAACTTAGAATAAATTAATATATTCAACTCGCTATAAAATAGGCAACTTAAGTCTTTAAAACATTTAATAAAATAAATGATACAGACTTCTCAACTATACTGACTATCTATGAAGCCTCTAACTGATAAAGATGGAAGTCGGGACAAGACCCACGACATCCTAACTAAACTGAAAGGTAAATGAAATCCTCTGGAAGCAAGGAGGCTCACCATAGCTAACTCGAACTCTCGGATGTATCAACGAAGCTCCTGTTAATGATCCTGAATACATGTGTCTGCATCATGAGAAGATGCAGGCCAAATGGCTCAGTACGTGAAATGTACGATCATGTAAGGGGAATTCTAAAACAAAAACATAAGCTTGAACTTGATAAAAATGAAACATACTTACCTCTTCTCAAACTTACTCAACTCAAGGATCACTCAAGGATACTCAAACTTCTCAAACTTACTCAACTTAGAAGTACTCAAGGATAAGATACTCAACTCAAGATACTCAACTCAAAGATGTGATATTCGACTCTGGGTACTCAACTTTGGATACTCAACTCAATATGACTGAACTCATTTCAATATAAAGCAATTTAAAACAAGTGCAATATAAAGAAACAAACTGTTTAAAAACATACTGTCAACTCCGTGTGTATGCAATGATACAACATAACTCTGAAATGTATGTAAAAATACAAATAACTGTGTATATAAGAATACAATAACTTCTGTGGGAGTTTTTCTAACCGACAACCATCACTTAAGAGCTATAGTGATGATACAACAATTTTCCTCACGCTGCCAGAGCATCCTATACCTGGCCAAAGGTATAGAACCGAAACTGCCTAATGGATCCACTAGTCTAATTTGAAAAGGATTCATCTAAAAAGTATGAACCTCTTCTACCCATGATGGCTACATGGTTCTATGGGGGCTGTGGGTTCTTTGAACGCTCCCCCAATTCGGTGCTCAATACTACTCCCAAAATGTACTAGCTCTTATTTTTTTAAAAACATACTTTTTTCTGTGATTTGAGATTAGTGCTCAATAACTTAGTTCAAGGCTATCTTGGAAATCTCAGTTTCCCTTCTTGCTTCATTTAGAAAGCTATTACTCTTTTCTGAAAATTAGCCCGAAGGCTCTTTGGAAATCTCAGTTTCCGTTCTTATTTAAATGTGAAAATATTTTTAAATATCTTTGGGAATACATAGTCCCCATATACTTCTTTGAAGAAAAGAACTTCAACTTTACTCTTTACTGAACTCAAAACTTAAGTCTTAAAACAAAGTTAAAACGTTTGTAAAAGACTTCTTAAAATATGGTTCATGCCGAATTATGGATATGAACGACTTCATGCAAGGTTTTCGATAACCATAGATAGAACTAAATAATTGGAACTCAAGAACTTAAATAATACTACTCACTTCAAGGATGCTCAACTCAGAGGGTTCATGCGGAATTTATGAGCACGAACTACTCAACTCAAGGACTCAAATATACTTCTCGTCTCAAGACTGTTCGACTTATAGGGCTCATGCGAAATTTATGGACATGAATAACCCAACTCAAGGACTTCATGGGTAATATGTTATAGTCCCATTATTAGGAATGCAATCTCAAATGGGTTAGAAACTCAATACTTAAGACTTAGGACATAAAGATACTACTTCTCTCATAGATACTCAACTTATGGAGTTCATGCAAAATTTATGGGCATGAACGACTTAACTCGAAGGTCTACAAACTACCTGGAACTCATGTATATGACTCTTCTCTTTCTCTGACTTACTTCCTCAAAACTTAATTCAAATCGAGAGTTGATCTCATAGGATTCACAATTGAACTCAAAGGCTTTCTTGAAACTCCACTCTTAACTCTCTCTTGAATGTGAATTATGAATTCAAGAGTTATGCTTCATGATATGAAGGATCTCATGATGACAAAGTAGACTCATGAATAGATTCTCCTCACTCTTATACTCACTTGCTCGAGTCTTGAAACAAGTTACTAGAAATTGTAGAAGACTCCTCAAAAAGACTCAAAGGAATTTTCTTAGATTGTTCGAAAGAATTCTCAAAACTTAACTCTTAACTCTACCTTGAATTTGGATTATGAATTCAAGGTTATGACATCGTGTTCACGGATGATTTCTAGGTGTTTAGGAGTCATTTAGAATAGTAAGAATCAATGGAAAGTGTTAGGACACTTTAGAGTAACTTAAATAGGATAAACGATGAAAAACTGGTGAAAAACGTTGATTCGGGCGCATCCCTGGCGCGGCGCGCCAGGCCTCAATTTATTGGGGCTCATTTCTGGCGCATTGCTGGCACGTCGCCCTAGCCTTCTTGGCGTAACAGGGGCGCGCCGCGCCAATATTTCCCCAGGCAAAAACTGACGAAATCTTCCTCTCGTTTTCTGACCTTAAATCGCTTTTAATCGATTTCTTTTCTCAAGTTTTCCTTAGATTCAATTACTCAACCTAAGTACACACTAATCCACTCAAAACAATCACTTTCATCTCAAGAAATCATCAAAACCCCAATAAAACAAGATTTAGAATGAACTTCAAGAACACCTAACAAGAACTTAAATCCTTCAACTTTTTGAGAATGAAACTGCGCTGAAAGTAATATGTTTGGCGTGTGGGTGAACAAACCCAACACTATGGAAACTTACATACCTCTTAGGGATCAAATCCATGGCGACAATCCGCAACAACTCTCAAGAATTTCGACGAACGCTTCGATCCTTTCTCTTTTCTCCTCTTCTCTCTTCTTCTTTTCTCTTCTTGAACTCTCAACTAAAACCCTAGGTGTAAACTAGGATTATAAAACTGAACCTAATAGGATTAGACCCTTAAAACCTTACTAAAAATGAATTAAATCTGATTTGATAAGGAAAAGACCAAACTACCCCTTACTATTTCCGGCTAACTTTCCTTAACTGGACAACCTATCTTCAAAAGGCCATATCTCACTCATCCGACCTCGAAACTGAGAAAACTCGGTGGAGTTGGAAATATAATTCAAAGGTCTTTCCTACGGTAACTGGTAGAACACATAAATCATCCTGAGCTAGGAGTTATGGTCGTTTGAAGTCGACCCAAAACACATACTTAGGCATAACTTGCAAAATTTCAGATTTTGCTATTTCCAATTTAATTCTTTTGGGAACTCAAGATGCTACACCTAGTGACCTTAACACTTAAGAAATTTTTAATTCCTTGGAAAAATCTCACTCACTACGAAGAATGGTTCGAGTCTTAGTTCGAAAATTTTCTGGGGTGTTACATTCCCCTTTTTTACCTAGAGTATTTTTTTTTAGGTTTAAAAATGCAATTATTAGTGGTTTCCATTATTATGATTTTGTTTTTTGAGGTTTTGCCATACCGACCTAATATTCTATCTGTGTCAAATTATCTATTGTAATTTTTAATTAATATTTTCTTGAAAAGCATATAATAGAAATACGACAGATTATTTAAGACGAAAGGAGTAATAAAATAAGCACTAAATTTCCATAGCCAATAACCCCACTCCATTGGCTAATTTTCGAAATTTATCACATGTCACCTGCGTGACCGAACATTTAAGGCCAGCAAAGTTAAAAGCTAGCTAGCTAGCGTCTCAGATCCATGCCCCTTTTGCCTTTCGTTTTGCTGAACTATTGACTCTAATAGCGATTTATGGGCTAAGCTAGTCCAAAGATATACTATCTATTTTGGAAAATTGTATGATTTATTGTAAAATATCTAATACCATTAAAAATATCATTTCACTCAGAATATAACTTCCTAATTTTTTCAGACTATCAACATAACCCCCTTGATTTCTTCAAAATAATCTTTCAACCTTCTCTCACATCTTTTCGTCTTTTTTATCCCATGAACCCCAAAAAATATATGATAGTCTTCAAATACTTTTTTTCTTCCAACAATACATCTTTGGACATTCAAAGAATCTTCTATAAATAGTGGAAATATATATACAAAAACGTGTTTTTGTACTTTCTCTAGTACGTGGAGAATAAAAACACTACTACTATAGATGTTCAAGATATGTATGAATATATCTTTAGTCTTTTAGTATCTTTTATATCCTCAATTATTGTCAACTTTAAGATAGATTCACTGGTTCGATAGAACTCAACTCCGTAACTTTAACTTAAATCTTATATTTATGTTACTTTTTAAATTTAATATGCATAAACAATATGGTAAAATGTAGTAGAGAAAAAAAAAGTTATAATTTAAAACTCATAAATTAAAAATTCAAACTTCGCCTCGGCTCGACTAGGAAAGAAAGCACAAGATCCAAGTTCATTGAATAATAGACCTTAGCTTATAAGTGGATTTTATCAAAGTTCTAATGAGCCAAAATAAACGTGTTACAAGTCTACCAAAAGTGTCAAAGTCTGGAAGTTAAAGTACCAAAAAATTAATATACAAGCATTTTTTTTTCCTTCGAGAGAAATAGACCTTTTATAACTTATATTCAATTCAATGAATAATAATATAGTGGGATTCTTAGTAATATAAATATCCATCTTGTGTCTTGTTTTGCATTTATGAATGTATATCCCTATGATTGATTTGGCCCCCCTTGCATTTGCACACTTTATTGTGAAGCTATCTTTTTTTTTTCAAGATAGAAAAATGAAGTTTTTTTT
>JAJOOS010001581.1:0-48350 GCA_029582725.1 Solanum chiquidenum | reverse complement strand
TTTTTGTGTATACATATTTTTTTAATGTATACATTATGTAATTGCAACTTTAATTATTGTATAATTTATGCATATGTATTATTACAGTTTCTAATAAAATGTCACTTAATATTATTTGATTAATTATTGTCGATTATGTGATAATTAATACACGTTAGAGCATTAATAATACATTTTCTTACCTTAAAAGTAGTCACAATCTTTTAATAAGTTATTTAAAGAATTTTAAAAAATTCATTCCTTAAAAGTTGGTGTAACCTTTTTTAATGGGTTAATTAATAAATATATATATATATATTTCACTTCTTAAAAGTAGGCAATCGATTTTCTAATAAACTAATTATTGTTGATTGGTAAAAAAAAATAATCATAAAATTACAATCAAATATATCTTTATGTAAATTGTGTTACTATTTTTTTTAAATAGACGGTTAAATAAAGTTGAGTTTAAGAATTTAAAGAAATTGAAAAGCTAACTTTCTTAATTATAGGAGTTAAAAACAAGGAAGAAAAAACAATCTCACATCTCCTTAATTAATGCAGGTTGGTTACACATGATAAAAAGAAAAAAACTATAAAAAGTTGGTTTTATTTCTTTTAGGTTAATACGTGCTAATTTTATTTTAGGCTATTAACTAATTAATATTGGGCTTGTATGTCTGTGTCAATTCCTCAAAATTTAAAGGGAACTTTTAACATATAGACTAAACTTATATATGAAGTACCACAACAAAATAACTCTTTTAAATTAGTGGGTAGAAAGAGTTCCGTAAATTTAAAAAAATCCAATGAAACATAATACATACGTGTATATATATATAATTCCTGCTATTAGTTTTAGCATATGTATGGGTTTAACTATCTTACCAGTAGTCATATAGCAGATCAGAATATCTGATCAACTACGTTTGGCTACAAATGTGAGTACTACTTAGATCAGCAGCCCATTAAGACCAAAGATTAAACTAGAATTGGCAGGGGCCGCGCGAACGCAGGCCCCCTCAGCAACAAATTATGACGTAGGCTCGACCACTTGAGCCGACCTTAGGCAAGCACCCCTCCAAAGTGCAATGGAGGTCACAAGCCTAGGCCATGGGCCATCATGATCACCCATTGACCCCGTCCAGGTAAGTATGTTTCTTCAACCTACTTGGCACAATATTATACTTCCTTCTTCCGTCTCCATCTTCTCAATTTGCCGATGTGGGAAAACTGGGTTCCTTCTCTTTACATATTCAAAATTTCATTGCTGAATGGATTAGTTATTAAAAAAAAATAAACATAAAATTAGCTAATTATCTCAAGGATTGTAGTCTTAGACAACATTACACCTTAAGATATGAACTACTATAAGTACAGATTACAAAATAAAATTACTTCATGATTAGTGCTCCCAAACGATTATTACTTCCTCTCATGTTTGTAAATATGATTCGAGTAAGGCTTGTCGAATTTCATATGTTTTTTTTTACTGCTTTATATATGAACATAGGATTAGAAAGCCTAATGAGTTCTTCAAGGTCTTGCACAAACTTGACCTGTCTAGTTTAATTCTTTAATTAGTACTACTCTTTTTATCCTAATTTGCATTGCATATTCTTTATTATTAACTTGCTCTATTAATTCTATGTTTTTTGTTAAGGAAATCACATTTGAGAACCTAAATAGTTTCTCGGGTAACCGAAAGTCCAAAACCATTAAGAAATGAAGGCACATACACTTTCTTTCTAGCAAGGATTAACATTAAAAAGTCTCCAGACAGCAATCAGACAATCAAAATTGCTCTTTCATCAACAGAGCACAAGTTGATAATGTCTACTTCATCATAAGTTGTAGCGAATTTACAAGTACATATATTATAACATCTCTTATCCGTCTAGAAATTTAATTGAGGCTGAAACGTTTAAGGCAATATATATACAATTCTTATAAAATTATAATAATTAATTTCTTAAAATAAATAAAAATTTAAAAAAGGAAAAAAAGTGATTTAAGAAAATGATATAAATAACATTAATTATGAAATTAAGAAAAGAAAGTATAAGATAGTAATATCATAGATGATAAAAGAAATTAAATATGGTCATCTTTTCTTTTAAATTTAGAAAAACTATAATAATATATATATAAAAGATAAATTAAAAAAAGTAAAATACATATAGAAAAAAAGTAAAATGAACTTTAATTAAAGACACATAAACTTTTTAAAGAGAAAATAAAAGAATAAAGAAATTAGTAGAATAAAGAAGTTGAAAGAAATAATATCTAATTTCGTCTCCTTTCAAATCACAAAATAGATTTCTACTTATTCTTTATATATATATATATATATATATATATATATATATATATATATATGAACTTTAATTAAAGATGAATAAGAAAATCAAGGCAAAAATAAAAGAAGAAAAACATTAGTAGAATAATGAAGTTGAAATAAATAATATCCAATTTCGTTTTTTTCCAACTCACAAAAATAAATTCTACTTATTTTCTTCCAAATTTGATATGAATTTCATAAATAGATTGATTCTCTTTTTCTTCTCCTAATTTGATATGAATTCTATAAATAGATGATTCTTTCTTCAAATAATAATCTTCTTATCCTTTGAAATACTAATCATTTTTCCTATAAATCTTTCAACCAAAATATTCTTTAAATAGTCTTACATTTTAAAGAGAAACGTTTATTACATGATCTTTTTCTTTACACCAATATCTTCAGAAGGGTCACGAGGTACTCTCCCTTTCTCTTTTCTTAATAAGATACAAAATCTAGAAATTTCATAGATATCTCAGCGGCAGAATTTAAAATTATATCATGCATCATCAATCAAAAGATGAAGAGGGGCTAAAGTGAATTGTATCATCATCATCAATCAAAAGCGGAAGAAGATAATCATAGTGAACCATATCATCATCATCCTCAATCAAAAGAAGAAGAGGAGTAAAAGTGAAGGAGTCCATTGTTGTTTGTTACAAATGCTCAAATATATTTTATTTTATAGCTAATAAATATAATCAGTTTTGAAAAATGAAAAGTTTTCTTTTCATCTTCCATTTACTTAAATATGTGATTAATTGCGTATAATTTAAATGGAAAAGGGGCAATTAAATATCCCCTGAACTATGCAAAATAGACAACTTATACCCTCCGTTACATTTTAGAATCAAAAACATCCTGACATTATCCAATGAGATCACAAATAGCCCTCAAAAGTTAACACTCAAAAATTTTAATGACGTGGCAAGCCATGTGGATTGTTCCCTCCACCTAAGCTGCCAACTGGGATTCTTGCTAACCAATTCCTAACCCATTTTTGCTAACCAAATATGCAATTCATCCTCCCAAATTAATCCCTAGTTTTGAGAGGAAAAATTGAATCTTCTCCATAAAAGTTTCAAGCAATGTCTAAAGGCTCCATTAATTGAATTGAGAAAGTGAACATCCATCTTACATTGGCCTTTGTTGTTGCCGTAATCACATTTTTTGTACCAATAACTGGTGGCTCCACCATTTGTTCCTTCAACATTTTATTTGACAAGAAAATAAACTACTAAAGAAAGGAAAATTAGAAGCTAAATGGCAGAAGAAGAAAAATTATATAGAAAGGAATTTTTTTTCTTGTGTTTCTAGAGTCAAATTTGAATAATAATCCATAATTTTTCTTGTGTTCACAACGGGTTGTGTTCAAAACGGAAAAGTGATAGTGTTAGCTGAGCAACGATCGGAAAAGTTAAGGATTTGATAAAATTGAACCAAAATGAAAGCAGTGATTGTTGATTCTAACAGAGGTATGGGAGGAACTAGAAACAAAGCGCGATAATTGAATCGATGAGTTACATCGTTAAAGGAATAGAGGTGGCAGACGTTTGGTTTGATCCGACGGCTATGGTACCGGAGCTAGTGCCGATGACGACTGTAGTGAAATCAGGAGGTGTAGATGTGGCGGTCTACACGTGGGAATCCTAGTTGGCACCTTAAGTGGAGGGACAAGTCCACATGGCTTGCCACGTCATTAAAATTTTTGGGTGTTAACTCTTGAGGAGTATTTCTGTGATCTCTTGGGATAACAACGGGGGTATTTTTTTATCCTAAAATGTAACAGAGGGTATAAGTGGTCTATTTCGCATAGTTCAGGGGCAATTTTGACTCTTTTCCGTAGTTTAAATACTTTCACTTTTTTCGAAAATACAAATAAATAATAGAAGATAAAGAAAAATGTCAAAAAAATGAGATAAAAGATAAATAATAAGCTGACTATAGAGAGGTGCCACATAAGATTGTCTACATCCAACTTGATATATATATATATAGACTTCGGCTACGTATTCCCAAATATTTATATACATAAATTATATACTAAAATTATATTATATAATAATTGAATTATTTTACTTGAAATTTAGTTCAATAAAGTTGAAGTTGTTAACCTACTTCAAGTATCATCCTCATAAGAATACATGAGATGTAGGGTTTGGAAAATAAAAATATAGTGCATGAAATTTGAATATGGAACCTCAAGATGAATTTTGAACCCTTAAACCACTGAGTCAACCTTTTATCTTGTGTTCAGGTGATTCAAAATCTATATATATCTATAAAAAAAACCTTAAAAATATAATGCAATTTTTTATCGTGGGAGTTCGGGTGAATACCCTGACAACCCCCTAGATCCACCCTTGGTAGTAACATAATTTTTTCATTTTGCAATGGAGAACTTTTGTTTTTCCCGTGATGCAACAAGTAATAAGATTGAAGTATTAAAATGAGATAGCTATATATAATCAATGAAGAATTGCTAAACTTTATGTTTTAGTATTGATTTTGCTTGTACTGTGAAGAATTTTGTGATACCTACGATAGTATTTAAATTGAACATTTGCTTATATATATTGTCGTTGTGGAAGGTTTATTTTAGTCTTTCTTTGAAAATTGTGCTTCACTTTGATGAAGCAAGCACTCCGCTTCACACCAAAGTGACTGTCAAGCCCGGAGCCTACACTTGAACGTGGTCAGGACTTGAGAACCATCACTGATCCCCAAACGAACCCTTGGCATGGCTGACTACTTAGCGGAAGACTTACTCAAAAGAAGTATGAACTTCAATCACATAATTAAAGTTAAAATGTCTCAATCATAACTTAACTCAAAGAACATCTGGAAACACTTGTGAAGTTAACATCAATTGTCTCAAAACATTTCTACAAGAAGGGGAAAATAAAGAGACTATTCAACGTCTAACTATCTATGAAGTCTCTAAATACTAAGGTAGATGTCGGGACAGAACCCCAGACAACTTTAAACAAAACATGAATTACTGTGAATCCCTCCGGAAGGCAAGGAGGCTCACCAAAGCTAGCTGAAGTGCAAATGGTATCAACGAAACGCCTCTTGATAACCCTGTACATCTGTATCTGCATCATAAAATGATGAAGGTCAAATGACATTAGCACTTTGAATGTACGAGCATGTAAGAGGATAACTGAAAGCATAGACAACTGAAATGATAAAGTTGGAGGTCATACTTACCTCAACTCAACTCCAATACAAAAGCAACAATGATAGATGCAGTATTTAAAACATTATAAATCAGGATTTATAAACTCAATGATGTATAAAATACAAGACGATGCTCTTTACTCTTATTTGAGAGATTCTCTAACTAACAACCATCACTATGAGCTACGTGATGATACAACGTCTTGCCCATACTGCGGAACTGTCCTATACCTTGTCAGGGTATAGAACACCTCAACTAAGTGGATCCACTAAGCTATGCTTAAAAACGATAAGAAGTCATCTAAAAGTACGATAATTTATCCATGTTGGCTGCATGGTTTATGAGGAATGTGAGTTGTCTGAACCCATCTCATATCGGTGCTCAATACTACTCCAAATAATATATAACTCATGCTCAAATGTATAAACATAACTCTTTCTCAATTTGAGGTAATTACTCTAAAGATCCTCTTAAAAAAAGTAATGCTCTGAAATGTCTCTGAACTTATAAAGTCATTTAGAAATCAAATTTTTTCTCCTTTAAATGTAAACATATTACTTTTGGAAATACTTAGTTCCCTTATATCATTTCTCAAACATGAATGCAACTCTTATCATTTTTCATAATTATTTTCTCAAAACTTAGATGATTACAAAAGAATCCTCATAATGATGACTCAAAAGACCTCTTGAACTCTCCTCTTAAATTTGCTTTAAATTTCAGAATGTAAATTAAGACATGTGATTTGAACATGTAGGATCTCTCAATGATTAATGGAGACTTTAGAAGCTAAAATAAAGAAGAGAAGGTAGTCACGATTCAAAAGAACACGTCCGGAAACTAAGCATGGAAAGGAAAGGACCAAGCGACCCTAGCGTACTGAGTGGCGCAGGACGCCAAGCCTTCAACTACTGGCAGAAGTTTGGGGCGCGGTGCGCCATGCACCAAACTACTGACCAGTAGTACTGGCTCTATGGTGGCGCGCCGCCCCACCCCATACCCAAAATTTCTACGAATTCTTCTACTCAATTTTGGGTCCTAACTCATCTAGAATCGAGATATTTCTTCTAAACTCTTTTTGATTCACAAACCCAACACGTATTCACCGAAATCTCATACAATCTCTATCAAAATCACAACTCATACTCAAGATCCTCGACCCAAGAAACTCAAGAACTTTCATTGTTAAAGAATGAAACAACAATGAAGAACCAATCAAAAATCTCTTAACATAACGATTTTATGGATGAATTGTAGATGATAGGCGTGAGGACGAACGGGCCCATCACTATGGGTAACCTCACATACCTGGAAAGAATGATGTTCTTGGCGAATTCCACGAATTTTGAAGAACACTTAAACTTAGCCCTTTTTCTCCTCTTAAAACCTTGCTCTAAATCCCTAAGTGTTTAAGAACGTGAATGTGTGATTTTGAATTTGATTAAACCCTTAATTGGGTCAGTAAAAGCGTGCTAAGACAAGTGGAAAAAAGTAAAAGGCCAAAATACCCTTTCCTAAAATGAATGAAATGCCTTGAATGGAGATGCTTCACTTAAACAACCATAACTTTTTACTCGGAACTCGAAATTTAGCAAACTGGCGGAGTTGGAAAGAGGGCTCAATGTACATCGATTTGATAGCTCATGGGCCACCTAATTTTTATCTGCTAAAAGATATGATCGTTTGAAGTTGATTCAAAACTAAAAATTGATGAGTGACTTACACGAATATCTATTTCGTTCTTTCGAAGTCTGAGGTGTTACAGTGACGCAAGGCCTTGTTGTTTTTTCCCGCTTCATGCTCCCTTGAACACTAGTTCAAACTACCTATCTCAAATCCAAACTCTCTTGAACTATTTTCTTTTATCATCATCAGTCGATGATGGTCGAGCTTTGCTTTACTATTACTTTATTTTCGTGATTTTAATCTTTGACTTTTAGAATTGAATTTCAAGTTAGTAATTTCTATTTTATCCTTTCTTCGTTTTGATTACTATCTTGCACACACACCGCAGGTGTCAATTGTTCATGATACAGGAACCCTTGCTCACGTCCGGTGCAATGTAATGGAATCCTATCCCTTTTTTTAGCTAGTTTTATATTGATTGTCAACCTCAATGGGATAGTATAGATCCACCACTACTAAATAAGCCCATACACCAAAAAGGGTCATCTACAGTATAAAGACCACAAAAATTGCTCTAGTATTAAGCCAAACAAAATCACATTGCCCTATTTAGAGGGGCTACAAACATATACTACAACCTTTTTTATTTCCTCCACTTACTTCTGTAGACACTCACCAACATTCTTGGTGAGTGTTCTCCCAATGACTACCATAACTATATCACACCAATCACTAACAAAAAAATCATAAAAATTAAATTTTTGACTGATAAAGTAAATGAATAACCCTAGTTTCTACAAGCCATAAAAAATAGTTTTTGACTGAAAAAAGTAAATGAATAAACCCTAGTTTTTACGAGCCATAAAAATCAAGTTTTTGACTGAAAAAGTAAATGACTGAACCCTAATTTCTACAAGTCATGAAAATTAAGTTTTTACTGTAAAAGTAAATGAATAAACCCTAGATTCTATAAACTCATCCAACTAAGCAAAAAATATGCTGAAATCTCGAATTATTTAAACACAAAGAGAGTTGATTTAGATACATACCATATTCGCTCTGAGGATGTTTTGCGACAAAATGAGTAAGAGCTGCCGGCACCGCCTGCTGCTGTCCATCATTGGTGTACCTCCAGTAAGCATCCGTCATACTACTCCACTAAGAGAGAGGATAAACTAGTCAATTTTTACTAAAATCGAAGGAGAGAAGGGAAAGTTTCAGCAATTTGATGAATTTAAGGAGAGACAAGAAAGTGAATTGAAAAGAAAGATCCGATGAAGCAAAATGAGGAATTTACTAAAAATGAAAATCTTATATATTAAAGCAGGCCAAAAGCATGAGAAGTTTCCAAGTGGCAGCCTAAAATTAGCACACTTGACGATAATTGACTAATTAACAAATTATTAATTAATTGTACACATTTGAATACATCGTGAAGATAGAGGAAAGTTCTTCTTTATTATTTTTTGTCTATTTCTTATTTCATATTGTTACTTTTAGTTTTATGTTAACACATTTGAATACACTTTGAAGATAGAAGAAAGTTTTTATTTATTTATTGTGTATTTTCTTATTTCATATTATTATTTTTAGCATCATGCTATTAGTATGATTCAAAAATTAAAGATAAGATATTGTCCACGAAATCATTTTAGGAAAAAGTTTCAATGGATAACTCTACATTGTTCATTTACAATATATGGATTTTTCCTTACTATTTTTGTTATATTTGAATCTCACTTAAAGAACATTTATGCAAAAGACTAATGTGTAAACGTAGCAAATGTAATTTTTGAATAAGTCAGATTTCTAGCAAAAAGATTTCTTTTGCACGCTATTTTTATATCAACTACGATATAGATTTATATATCCACAATTATTAAAAGAAAAAAATATTTAATTACACTAGTCTTATAGTAGTTCTTCTATTTTCAAAAAATGTGCTCTGTGTGGGTAGGCATAAGTAGTTACTTTGAACAACTATTGATGAAATTAATAAGCATCACGAAAAGAGAGCAAGAGAAGAAAAATTCATCCCAATAGCACAGCTCTCTGCAGGTAGGCCAAAGTGTTCTTGTATGTCAATCACTAAAACTCTGCTGTAGACTTTCAATCAGAAATCAGGCATAAGTTTTATTTTTTCTTCAAAAAGTTAGTTAGCTATTTTGTTCAACTCAGTCGGAAGGATATATCCATCGATCGACAAGAGAGTTAAGAGGGGAATCATAGCCACGTTTTTCCAGCACCAACCAAGAATGCATTATTTGGAGAAGGTAACCGAAAGTCCAAAACCATCAAGAAATGAACCAAGGGTATTAAAGCACATACACTTTCTAGCAAGGATTAACATTAAAACCTAAATGACAGCAATCAGACACTAAAAGATCAACAGAGCACAAGATGATAATGTCTACTTCATCATAAGTTGTAGCGAATTTAAAAAGAAATTCAAACAATTCATGGCATGATCAGCCAAGCAGCAGCTACAGTTAATATTACAGGTACATGATCAGAGAAACACGCTCGCAGCTCCAAACATGGCAAGTCCTACACACAAGTATATATAGTTCCACAATTTAGTAAGTTTGTACCATATGTTATGATCATCGATAATAAAAGGGCAAAGCGAACCAAAGGTTTGTACCTGTAAATACACATAGTTTCAACATTTTCCACGATTCCCTCCACCTGACCTCACACCAGGATTGCGAGCAAATTGCAGCATTAAGTTGCCTGAATCATGCTCATCATGGTCGAATTTATAACCTGCAAGATTTAGTTTTACTACACCATCGCAACAAATTTCTCTTTCATAGATGTACACCATTGTGGAACTGTCCGACAATTTGCTTTCAAGCAGAAAAGGTTTCATGAAATGACGAGTCAAAGGCACATGTAGATTCTAGCAAAAAAGAAGAGAGTGTCAAGCTCACCTTGTAAGGTATCCATTGCAGCAGCTGCATGAAGCGGACTCACAAAATCAACAAAGCAAAGAATCAAGGTATTGGCTCCAGCCTGCATAATTAATTAAGTTGATACAGCAGTGAATCCAAAATAACACTACACAGAATAATGTGAAACGTATTATTCTTACATGTATTGATGGTTTTGGTACCAGCCTAACTTCTTTGTAACCTCCAAAATGGCGGAATATATCTGCAAAAACTGAAGTAAAGGGAAAAACTAGAATGATCCATAAAACAATAAGCTAATTTCCACACAAGAAAAGGATACGTGCCACCTCTCTTCTTGTACAATCCGCAGGCAAACCCTCTACATACAATGTACTGCTAGCATTTGGAGGAAGGGTAGCTTCTGGTCTACCACCTACCATTCCAACATCCTCAATGCTCATAATTCCACTATGCATGGACTCATGGGACAAAATTTCCTGGAAATTTTACCACTATATTAGACCTATACAGTATTACGGAACCAACCTCAAAAGCAAATAAAAATTAAGTACCCCAGTACGGAGGTAGTGCTCATAGGATGCTTCGATAGAAGCTGTGCTTCTCATCATTCCCCTTTCATCATCACGGTCATAATAGCCAGGACCACTTGGAGCTTCTAAAAAGGGGAAAAGTAGCACAATCAAATATCATTTAGTACTGAACACAAGCAAACAAGCAAAGAATAATAAAATTAAGTGCAACAAATATCAGCATGAACCTGAGATAATTAACCAAATAAAAATTGATATACTGATACATACAACAACTACTACGCATCAATCCTGAGCAAGTTAGATATGCATCACTATTATATTGTTCATTAGGGGTGGCTACTTTAGTTCTGTTTTAAAACTTCGGCTACGTATGGTTAGTTATTCGATTGCTCCATTTCAATTTAATTGTCTGGTGGTTAAAGAAGACTTTTGAATCTTGTGGTGTTAAGTTAAAGATATTTTGAATGTACCAAAATGCCACAATATTTGTTAGATTATAAAACTTCTTATCCTTATTTATCTACTTTTCTCACTCAATCAAATAAATTGGACAAAAAGCTTATTAAAATATTCATGACAAGCTGATATTTTAGAAAAGATAATAAGTTAATTACCCAAGTAAAAACTGGGTGAATCATTGGACAGCATTTTTGTGAAAAGGTTTTGTATATGTATTAAAAGAATTCCTAAATATTTATATACATATATATATGATTGTGAACTTAGTAATCATTTTTAGTACTTTTCATGATTAGACTTATCTCTTTCTTTTGATTTTTTTAACATATTTTTAATTACTTTTTCCTTAATTACTGTAATGCTGCAAAAAAATAATAATAGATTTTTGTTATCTAACTTAGGTAGATAATTAACTTTGTTAAACTTGAGTTGTACTCATAAGTGAATATAATGGTTTGACATAAATTATATACTAAAATCATATTATATAATAACTGAATTATTTTACTTGAAATTTAGTGCAATAAATTAAACTTGTTAACCTACTTCAAGTATCATTCTCATGAAAATACATGAGTTGTAATTAGTGGCGGATGCAGAATTTTCACTAAAGTGGTTCGAAAATAAAAATTCAGTGCATGAAATTTGAACTTAAAAGCTCAAGATAAGTTTTAAACCCCTAAACCATGAGTCAACCTTCAATCTTGGATGAGAGGGAGTTGCTCGGATGGTAAACACCCCTCACTTCCAACCTGAAGATTGTGAGTTCGAGTCACCAAGGGAGCAAAAGGGATGGGAGCTCCTAGGGAGGGTAAAAAAAAAAAAACTTCAATCTTGTGTTTAGGTGATTCAAAATCTATATATATCTATCTATTAAAAAATACCTTAAATATATAAGTGCAATTTTTTGTCGTGAGGATTCAGGTTAATACCCTGACAACCCCCTAGATCCACCCTTGGTTGTAACATAATTTTCCATCTTGTACTAGAGAACTTCTGTTTTTCCCGTGATGCAGCAAGTAATAAGACTGAAGTATTAGAATGAAAGAGCTATGTATTATCAGGAAGGAAAAATAGCTGCTTGTCAAGGAAGATTTGTTAAAGTATATATTTTAATATTGATTTTTCTTATATTGTGAAGAATTTTGTGATACATACATTAGCATTTAAATTGAACATTTGCTTATATATATATCGTCATTGTGGAAGGTCTATTTTAGTCTTTCTTTAAAATGTGTGCTAGTCTGTCTTTCTTTAAAAAGTGTGCTTCACTTTGGTGAAGCAAACACTTCGCTTCACTCAAAGTGAAGCAAGACTTTGTTGTTTTTTTCCGCTTCTCCCTTCAGCAATAGTTCAAACTACCTATCCCAAATTCAAACTCTCTTGGACTATCGCCTTTTATCATCATTTGTCCATTATGGTCGAAATCATTTCCTAGCTATCTTGCAGCACATCGGGGGCTGATGTCAATTGTTTATGATGCAGGAACCCTTGCTAACATCCAGGTGACAATGTGATGGAATCCTCTCCTCTTTCTAGCTAGTTTTACACTGACTGTCAACCTCAATGGGATATTATAGATTCACCACTACTAAATATGCCCTTACACCAAAAAGGTTCATCTAATGTATAAAAACTACAAAAATAGCTCTAATATTAAGCCAAAAAAAATCACATTGCCCTATTCACAGGGACTACAAACATATATTACAACTTTTTTTTATTTCCTCCACTTACTTCTGTAATACCAAAGACATTCTTGATGAGTATACAAGACATTCTTGGTGAGTATTCTCAATTCCTATCATAACTATATTACACAACCACAACAAAAAAGCATAAAAATTAAGTTTTAAATTGAAAAAGTAAATGAATAAACTCTATTTTCGACAAGCCATAAAATTAAGTTTTTGACTGATTGAATAAACCCTAGTATCTACAAGTCATAACAATTAAGTTTCTGACTGAAAAAGTATATGAATAAACCCTAGTTTCTACAAGTCATAAAAATTAAATTCTTAACTAAAAATAAATTAATAAACCCTAATTTCTACAGATCCACCCTACTGAGCAAAAAATATGCTGAAATCTTAAATTGCCTCTTCTTTCTCGATAGGATTTTAAACAGACAGAGAGTTGATTTGATACCATATTCGTTGCGAGGACTTTCCGCAATGAGAGGAGTAAGATCCGGCGACGCCACTGCCTGCTGCCCACCGTTGGTGTCCTTCCGGTAAGCATCCGCCATATGTTACTCCACAAGAGAGAAAATGAGTTTCTACTAAAATTGAAAGAGAAGGAAAAGTAGTACTCACTATTTAAGGAAAGACAAAAAAAATGTATTGTAAAGAAAGATCCGCCCAAGCACAATGATGAATTTACTTAAAATGGAAATCTTCTATATTAAGTAAGGATAGAAGTATCACAAGTTGTCAAGTGGCAGCCAAAAGTTAACAAAATTGGCGATGATTGTCTGATTAACAAATTATTAACTAATTATACATATTAAAATACACTTTGAAAATAGAAAAAAGATTTTCTTTATTTTTTTACTTTTTAATTTCATATTATTACTTTTAGCTTCATGTTATTAACACGAGATTCAAAGATTAAAGATAAAATATTTTTCACAAAATCATTTTAGGAAAAAGGTTGAATGAATAACTCTCCATTACTTATTTTTAATGTAGGTATGAATTTCTTTTCACACTAAATCATTTCAGGAAAAAAAAGAATGACTAACCATCCATTACTCATTTCTAATATCTGAATTTGTTTTCACTATTCTTATTATATTTGAATCTAGCAAAGGAAATTTATGTAACTTAAATAGTCTATAAACGTAACAACCCTATTTTTTTTAAATAAGTCAGATTCCTAGCAAAAATTCTTCTTTTGTGGACTATTTTTATATTAGCTGCGATAGAGATTATATCCACAATTATTTTTAAAAACATGTTTTTGATTACACTAGTTTTATAATAGTTCTTCTATTTTCGGAAGATGGTAAATTTTTATGAAGAACCTATGAATGAGCTATACAAAAAATTAGCTAAAGATTATTATTCATTTGTTATAAACTATTAAAATATTTAAATTATGGGTCAATAGTTAGTTAAATAGCAATTTTCAATAGATTATATTATTTCACAATGCAATTATGTAACATGTAAGCAACCGTCATGTTACATTACAAAGAGAGAAATATAAATCAGATTATCCTTGTCGTCGGGTAATCTAAGTTTTGGTAACTTGGAACATTCTTCTTTTAAATTTTTAACGCATTGAGTGTGTTCTTCATTCCATCCTAATCGATTTAATTTTCTGATTAATTTTTGTAGTAAATTTCTTTTTTTTTGCCAATTCTGGTATAAATTCACTTGCATAATTTAGACATCCTAGAAATTTTTGTATCTCCCGCTTAGTAGTTAATTTATCCGAAAATTCAATAATCTTTTTTGAGATGTGGGTTTGGAGTTCAATTCCATTTTTTGAAATAATTATTCCTAAGAATTCTATTTCGTTTTTATTAATTTCTGCCTTTTTCTGGCTTAGAATGATTCCATTTTTTAAACAAATATCTGAGAATTCTTTCAGATGTGTTAGGTGTTCTTGATATGTCTTGGAACATATTAATATATCGTCTATATAGACTATTAAAAAAAAAATCGGAAAATATTTTATCCATTTTTGTTTGGAAAATTTGTGGGGCATTTTTTAATCCAAATGGCATAACTATCCATTCGTAATGTCCGTTTGGTGTGCTAAATGCTGTTAAAATCTAAGAAAACTCTCATGTAAGTGTCTTAATCTTGAAAAAATTAAAGAAAATTTATAAAAATCCTATGGTGAAAATCCGTTAGAAAAATGGGAAAAGAATCAAGAAAGGGCAACCTTAATACTAAAAGACCCTAGCATCAGAGCCATGGAGATAAGTAAAAATAAATCTGAATACAAAGATAAACAATGATTAAACCTTTATGGTATTTAGAAGATAAAACCTTAGTAACTATATTAAAGGTAATAAATTTAAATAGAGATCTAAAAGAAATAATTTTACAACTCATCATTGATGAAAAATACATAAAAGAATTTCTAGATGAAATATGAATCGATTATTCTGAATATGAAATGGATTATTTAGATACATCAGATTATTATTTCTCTGAATAGAATGAGCTTAAAAGAAGCTATAGATTTATTAAATGACCTAGTAGAAAGTCATAAACAAATAGCTTTACGATTAAAGCTAATAGAAATTGAGATAATATCTCTAAAAGAAAATATCCCAGGAAGGATTACAAACATAATAGAAAAGGTAGAAAAATTTGACAAAAAAGTTGTCAAAAATGCATGAATGGACTTCTAGCTGAGAAATTTACAAATAAAAGTTCATATAAAAATGGTAGCCTTTTTTGCAAAAACAAAAAAAGGAAGAATTAGAACAACCTAAAATAGAAATTCTGGAAGAAGAAACAAGTACAGAACAAAAAGAAACAGGGAAAAATCATGAACAAAATGAATGAACTAGATGAACTAGTTTATGCCATGGAAGACTTAGATCTTTTGGATCTAAAACCAGATCTTTTAGATCAAAAACTAAAAATTCTAATGAATAAGGGAGAAATAGGAGGACCCCAAGGAAAATTTGACCATGGGGAAGGATCAAAATCAATAAAAAAAGAAATCTGGCAACAAGCCGATATGGAAAGAAATTTTGTTCCTAAGCAAAAAAGAATAAAGACTTTGTCAGTCAATATCATAATAACATATCAAAATACACACCTAATAGACTCCCAAGTGGAGACGTAGGATCAACCCAATTCTTAGATCTAAATTGTAAAAGAGAACTAGAAATAGATCTAGATATATGGGCTCAGAATATATTTTATGATAAACACTTTCACTGAAAAAGTAGGTGTCTGGTATGCAGGATTGTCAGATGATGCAAGAGGAATCATCAAAAATAATACTATCGAAGGATTCAAACAATCCCTCCAAGAAGGAATAAAAGCCCTTACACAATTTGTAGGAAATGATTTTTTGTGGAAAAGGAACTCCCACTCAGAATAAAGAAAAGGAAAGAATAATTGCAAAAGAACAATTAAAAAAATTACAAATCTGCAAAATGAGTTATATTCACGAATACACTTGTGAATTCGAAGAATATTACTACGAAATATTTGATAGTAGTAAAGAAATGCAACCTTACCTTGAAAAATACTTTCAAAAACTACCAGGCTTTTGGGCCAAATACTTCAGAGATGATTATGAAAAAGAAAATATTGTAGTAGATACTCTTGGTCAAAGAATATCTTTTTTTAAAAATAAACTTGGACAGCTTTGTATGGCACACAACATACAAAGGAAAGCTAAAATAATAAATACTCAAATCTATTGTTTGGATACAAATATTGCAATTCAATGGGGATGCAATGATCAATCTTACAAAAGGTGAAAGAAGCTTAAGAAAAGCTTAATTAAAAGAAAAAATATATCAAAATAAAACTATATACCCAAAAAACGGTATTATAGAAAGAAAAATAACTTTAAGAAATCTAAGCCAGCAGACAAATGCAAGTGCTACAACTGTGGCGAAGAAGGTCACAAAAGTTACGAATGTAAGAGTAAAAATATCTAGAATAGATAGACTTGAAATTGACTCAGATTTAGAGTCTGTGACATCAATAAAAAGCGAAGATTTCTATGAAGAAATTTACGAAGAATATTCAACCAGTTCAGAAGAATCTAAATAAATGAGTAAGAAAATACAAAAAGAAGAAGAAGAAGATTCGGTTCGAATTTTAGAAACCGAAGAAAATCACAAGGATTATGCCCTAAAAGCAATGTTTGATGGAGAATTACTAAAGAAAATTTAAGGATTACAATTAAATCTCAAAACAGAAGATAACATATTTAGTAAAATGCAAAGAATGTTTGCAAGAAACAAAATAAGTTACCATGAATACCAAGAAGTGGAAAAAGTAATAGAAATTATCCAAACCACAGGTAAACATAAATTAAATCTCCTAACCAAACCAATGATAGAACAAATTCTTAGAAGAATTCCTGAAAAGAAAAGAAGAAAAATGAATTATGTCCATTTAGGAGGTATACAAATCTTAGTATAATCAACTTTTAAAGAAGGCATAAATTACCCTATAGTTATCAATCTTTCAGATGAAAGATTTATAAATGCAAGAGAAGGAAATCTTGGTATAGTTGAAGAAAATTTGGCTTATACTAAACTCCTATTTACATATTACCCAAAATAATGTATTTCACTAAAAGATGCAGATTTTAATGACGCTTTAAGCATATACTTTCAGGTCAAAAGGAAAGATCTTTTTAAACCAGGTAATCATATTATGAGCATATATTACCAAGCTTTATATACGGTAACCAACTCTAATTATGGAAATGTATATAAAAATAAAGAAATGATCGAAATTGATCAAAAATGTGCAGAAATAGCAAGAATAGTTGAAGTAGAAATTCAACAAGCACAAACTCCACAAGAATATGAAATTCTTTTTGGAAAAACACAAGAAATAGAAAGTTCAGGAAACAATCCAAGACTTTCCTTAGAATATGGTTCACTTAAAATGAAAACTTATTTATATATGAGAGATTGTGTTCACCTCAATCTAAAATTACTTCTAAATATCTAATTATTTAAAACAAAAAAATAGTACTCCTATAGTGCAATTTTATTTTATAACAAAGTACTTTTAGCTTCTTAAATAATTGACTAAATAAACTATAAAATTGTTGAACGTGCATTATGTGCTTATATAGTAGTCATGATTTTTTCGGACAATAGAAACAGTTGTGACAAATGGGTCTAAATAAAGAAAATTATAGACTTTAAAAGTTACATTCTCCCGGTATAAGGTTATTTTTTATGTGTATCAAGGTAAATTAGTGTTACTTTTGTTTAATGTGTGATATGTGTTAATAAAAATCTTGTCTCATCCATTAAAAAACTATTCTTTCAGTCTAATACAATTTATCGTGTTTTTTTTTATAACTAAAAGCAATCCAAACTGAAGATAAAAAATTATATGGATTGTATTTGGTGGAAAACAAAAATTATTGACGCCTTTCTTGATCGATGATAAAGTCGTTAGATTGAGCAAAATAGATGTGAACTCACTCACTAATTCTTTTTGTTAGTTGACTCTTTAAATTTTGCACATCCTTTGTAAATGTCTGGTTGCACCACTAAGGGAGGACCTACCGTTGGTCAAGTGGGTTCATATGAAACCACTTTGTTATATATTACATTTTGACTCCATTTTGCACAAATGTGATGCTTTGCCTAGCGGAGAAGAGGGTTCTTTTTGTCCATCCAACTTGAGTTCGATTCTTGCTTGCAACATTGTTTATTTTATTTTATATCTTGAAAATTCTGGGTTCACCACTGCACCCTAGGTCTCTTCTCTTTTACATAGCGGCAGGTGGTAAACTCAGAATTTTCATTAAGAAAATTTAATATATAGAAATGAACATACGTGAAAATAACATATATTATATTATATTATATTTTCTTTGAGACGGATAGCTATTTTGTGACATTAAAAAAACTATTGGAGGGTAGGTGAAGATATTTGAACAACAATTGGAGGGGATGGTGGAAAAAATTAAAAGAACTATCGGTGGCAGAACAATCTGAGGGGGCGGTGGAAAAAATGGAAGAACAATCGGAGGGGAAGTGTTCTTTTGAGAGAATGAGCAAGGGAAATAGGTTTGATATTTTTTGGATTAGGGTCTTAGAAGGGTCGGGGCATGGGTTTAAAATGAGAATGAGTCATTTAAAAGAATTCAAATTAATTTTGATTGATTTGGAGATTTTTGTCCATATAGGGTATAGTAATGGCAGAGTAAGAACAATTTTATTTTAACGGTAAAAATAAAGTCAACTAATAAATCAAAGTTGAGGAATACTTTTAAGTTTTAATCCTTTTTCCTTTATAATTTACTCTAAATAATTTATAATTTGCACTAAAGAAGAATAAAGAGAAATTATATCAAAAGTTGTACAGAAGCATGCACTCAATTTATAATCCGTGAGACATTATCTATCCATTTTATTAAGCCACAGAGAAATTAAATTAATATTTTTTACTTCATGTACAAATCCAAGTAATGTGATCAACATTTGAAAGAAAAAACGTCTGCAAAGCTGCATTTAAAGGCAGGATTATACAAATATGCCACCTGGGTCCCTTCTCTTTCGCATGGCCGGCACGGCAGAATTTTCATTAAGAGAATTTAATATAATGATAGAAGACCGGATGTATATGACAAGAATCGGATACATTACAGAATAAATTGTGTTATATATATGTGTAAATTTTCAATAATACGTAAATCTCTAATATATTCATTAGATATATACACACTTAATAAGATATACGGATAAAAATTAGATACATATAATCATATCTCAATAATATATCAGATACATTAATAAATGTGTCAAATACATCCGTAAATCTTCGCTTATTGAAACTTTCCGATTACGTTCGTGGCTGGCCAGGACATAGTATATAAGGTATGCAACAGGTACATCGTCAATGTCGAATTTGATAAATCTATTGTGTTTGAAATCTCTGCTTACAACGATACCCATTGTCTCTACGCGCGAGAGGTGTCTTCCCTTGCGAGAAGAAATGGTGGATTCGTGGGGGATTAGTTTGAGAGTGAGAAAATTAAAGGCTAAGAATTTATTGTGTGTGTTGACAAGTTGTAGGAGTATTTCTTCTTAGTAAATTTTGACCGATCAAGGGAAGAGGAAGAGTTAGAGTTTGAGTTTTACCATAATTCATACTCTCTGAGAAAAGATATTTGTTTTTAATTAAAACACTAATTTTGAAGTCTAAATGTAAAGATAATTATTAGACATACATCACAATCAATATATATATATATATATATATATATATATATACTACCTTAAAAGCATGAACTCATAAACTGAATGTTGAATTACTATAATACCCCCAATTAAAAATACTCAATTTATTTTATTTATTAATTTTATTATTTGTATTATTGCATTATATTAAAAGTAGATACCCTTTCATATTAAAGGGTTGTGATTTTCTAAAAGAGATGTGACTTTTTCAAAGGGTTGCGACTTTTTGGATGGGTTTTGATATTTTCGATGAGTTGTGACTTTTGCAAAAGGTTGTGAGTTTTCCGATGATCAGTGACTTTTACGGAAGGTTGTAACTTTTATGATAAGGAACAATTAGCACCTATTCATACTACTATTTGTTAGCTATAAATAGGGGGTTTCCTCTCACTTTTAAACTATGATTTTTTAAAGTTTTCTACTCTTCTTCTTCTTAAAAAATTTCAAGGTTATTTGCAACAGTTGATTAAGTTCAATATTCAACGAAATTTAAGGTACCACATAAGAAAGAGTTGGTGAACAAATTGTAGCAAATCATTCATAAATTCACACTCGTATTTTTTGTTACGATTTTCATGAGTTAACAGTGACGAAAAGTTGTGGGAAAGACAATAATAATAAACAAATATGAAAAAATTCACATGATTTGGGTAAGATATTTCTTCTTTGATTTTTAATTTTTATTCTTTTACCCTCAAATAAAGCAGTTTCTTTCTGATTTTGCTAAAACAGCGGGCATCAACATAGTCCATTGAATCATAAGTTTTGATGTTAAATCCACTATTTTAAAAATAGATTTTCACTTTTACTTATAATATGATATAATAGACATGATAATAATTATTTTTTAATAGATAAGTAAGTAAAAATGAATGAAGAAAGTAAAGTGTTGGTGACAAGAGATTTTAATCAAATGAAACACCATAGTAAATGTAACATGATCATATATTTTCGTCTTCCTTCTTCATTGGCTATGTATCTTTCCATATTTTTTTTCCCTATTATTTTTCTTCATTTTAATTTGATAAAAATTTATGTCACAAGATACACTCCTTGTTAGCTATATAAAAATAAATAAGGAAATAATGATTGATCATAAAATAATCTTTAATCAAATTAAAGATTCTATAAACAATACTTTAAATTTTAGTCATCTATTAATTTTTATTATTGAAAAAGTTTAATATATTATATCACGTTACAACTTCTACAAGATACTAGATATTTTCATTAGACAACAACTATATGATATGTATGCAGCAGGAAAAAGGTGAAGTCTGCAATTCTACAAAGATAAGGTAGAAACTTAAAGAAATGAAATATTTTTCACATAAGATGATGTTGTTCATATATTAAAATTAAATTATGCTACTGAAATATATATGTATATCTAAAACAAAGAATTTGTCAAGCTAAATATTTGACATACACTCAAACCTCAATTTAACCATCATTCGTTATAACAATAAAGTACCTTTTTTTGTAGAATTACATCTCTATGATAGTCTTACTCAAATATTAATTGGTAAAAGATAGATAACGTATAAAGATAAAATATGGAAATATTTATGGTAATCCTTATTACTGTCATGGACATACTAAATTTCAAGTATGAATATTTAAGAGAAAAATTATACTTATATGGTGTCAATCATTTATGTTCATAACTTCAAGAGGAAACACTATTGGTGACATTTTTTGTATTGATATTTTTTTTAAATGTTGTTGGTTAAACTTGTTTACAAAATTGAGTGAAGTAAATAATAATACTACTAAAGAAATGTTATTTTCTCCCCATATTTAAACTTTGAATGTATTTTGAAATGTTTCAATAATATCTGGTCATTTTGATCTCAAAATACAAGTAACTATATGACAATTTGTATTAATCATTTATTTTAAATTATAATTATTTTCTATAAAACTTTAATTTAGTAATATTAATTCAATTTTACAACATCGTATACTATATATACGATACACACGTGCAACGCACGTGCCGTGAAACTAGTATATATTAAAAGTGGGAGATCACTTGCCTTAAATATAACAATTAATCACTCCAAGAGTTGAGTCTTCCTCTTCCAAATTGCATCTGAAGCCACACAATCTATATACAAGCAAGTATTCACAATAAATTTCCAGAAACAACCGTACCCACATCGATTTCCTTGTAAAAAGGGTCAATCAACTCAAACCCCAATTTCAAAAAGAAGGTTTGAATCCAAAATTTAATACTTGAAATCATTATTGAAGGCTTTAGGAACTCATTGGTGAAAATCATTGCGAAAAAAGACTCAAAATCAGTTCACAATCTACACTTTAGATAAGAACTTGAGTTCTTGAAAAATCTTGTAATTTATTAATCAAAATTCCAAATTTTGATGTAAGAATACATAAATAGCCAAAGGAAAAATGAAGTTTTAGGATCATGAAAGCTTATGCAAATAATTTAGCACAAGAAATCCTTTGAAAAATCACCACCAAGGGTTCTCTAAGTCCAAAATAGAAAATGGGGCTTAAACCCCAAAATTTGCAGGTCAAAAACCATCTCAGATAATGCTTAAGCGACCATAGGTTCTCTTAAGTGAACCCCAATAAAACTGGGGGCCTTGTTTTGCGAACCAGGCTCCGCTTAAGCAGCCTTAGCTAAAGCGAGCCTTGGTGCGCTAAAGTGACCCCCTCCCAAAAGGTCAGTCTCGCTATTGTAAGACGATATTCGCTAAAGTGGAGATCACAATCGTGAAGGCCCTCCGCAAGAGTGGGGACTGCTTCCCCAGAAACATCAACTAACACAAAAATCATCGAAAGGACCATCGACATTCATTCCAAATCTTGTGCACACAAACTATATATGCAAATCGATTATATTCGACGTTCCAAAATCAATGGAATCGTCAAAATATGAATTTGAGGTCTCCTTGACCCAACATCCGTGAAAACCACAAGAAACTAACCCAACACCTAAAAGGATAAAACAAGCTCGATACCTCTCAAAAAACATCCAAGTCCTCGCCTAGGCCTAACATCATCCCCAGAATCTTACAGAGTTCTCAGAATTCCGATCTGAGCCTTCGAACCCTGAATGTTGACAAAGGTCAGCCTAAAGGCTGAATTTTCACAATTTCACAACTTAGGACCTCAAATCCTCAAAAAGACTCCAAATATGAAACTAGCAACTCTCACAGCTAAGAATCTACATTTTGGGACTGATGGAATCGACAGAATTCCATTCTGACACTCGAAACTCCAAAAGACTATAAAACCATTTTTAAGCAATTTAGTCTTTTAGGATCACAAACCTATCAAATTCTTAACTTTTAACTCAAAGTTCAAAACTAACTTTCAAAACTCAAACATAAAAGACTCAGAATCGATACCGAGAGGGGTAAAATAATGAATTCAAGAAACATTCCAAAATGACCAAAATATCGAATTATTTAAACACAAAGAGAGTTCATTTAGACATCATATTCTCTACGAGGAAGTTTTACAACGATATGAGTAAGAACCGTTGGCGCCACCTAGTGTTGCCCAATGTTGGTATACCTCTAGTAAGCATCTGACATGTTACTCCACCGAAAGAAAGAATAAACTAGTCATTTTCTACTAAAATCGGAGGAGAGAATGGAAAGTTTCAGTAAATCCAATGAATTTAAGGAGAGACAAAGAAAATGCATTGAAAAGAAAGATTCGTCGAAGCAAAATGAGGGATTTACTAAAAATGAAAATCTTTTATATTAAAGCAGGCAAAAATCTCATTTTTTGCCTGCTTTAATATAGAATATTTTCATTTTTAGTAAATCCCTCATTTTGCTTCGGTGAATCCTTCTTTTCAATTCATTTTCTTGCCTCTCCTTAAATTCATCGAATTTACTGAAACTTTCCCATCTCTCCTTCGATATTAGTAGAAATTGACCAGTTTACTCTTTCTCTCGGTGGAGTAACATAGTGGATGCTTATTGGAGGTATACTAGCAGTGGGTAGCAACATGCGGCGCCAACGGTTCTTACTCACTTCATCGCAAAACATCCAACGAATATGGTATCTAAATCAACTCTCTTTGTGTTTAAATAATTTGAGATTTAGGTCATTTTTGGAAAGTTTCATAAATTTACCATTTTACTCGTTTTGTGATTGACCCCCAGTATTTTATGATTGAGTTTGAAAAGTTGGCTTTCAACTTTCAGTTTAAAGTTGAGAATTTAGTGAGTTTGTTATCTTGAAAGGCTAAGTTGCTTAAAAATAGTTTTTGGTGTCTCCTGGGTTTCGAATGTCGAAATAGAATTCCATCAGTCCCGAAATATGGAGCTATGAGAATTGTTGGTTTCAGATTTAGAGTCTTTTTTAGGATTTGAGGTCCTAAGTTATGAAATTTTAAAAATTTACGCTTTGGGTTGACTTTGGTCATCATTCAAGGTTCGCAGGATCGGGTCGGAATTCTGAGAATTCCGTTAGATTCAGGGAATGATGTTAGGTCTAGGTGAGGTCTTGCCTTATTTTTGAGAGGTCTCAAACTTGTTTTAGCCTTTTAGGCGTTGAGTTAGTTTGTTGAGGTTTTCATGAATGTCGGGTCACGGACACATCATATTCGTGTTTTGACGGTTATATTGAGTATTGAGCATCGAGTATAATTGATTTGCATAAATGGTTTGTGTGCATGGGGTTTCGAATAAATTCTAAGGGTCTTTTTGATGATTTTTTGTTAGCTAATGTTTCTAGTGCTGCAGTCCTCACTCTTGAGGAGGGCCTCACTTTTGCGATCTCCGCTTTAGCGAAGGCCGACTCACAAAAGTGAGACAAGTCTTTTGGGTGAGGTTCCAGGGCTCGCTTTAGCGAAGGTCGCTTAAGTGGAGCCTAGTTCACAAAAGGAAGGCCCCCAAATTTTTTGGGGTTCGCTTAAGCAACATTTGAAAGGGTTTTTGCCTGCCATTTTTGGGGTTTAAGCCCCACTTTCCATTTTTGAGCTTGGGGAATCCTTGGTGGCAATTTTTGAAAGAATTCATTGTGTTAAATCATTTGATTGAGCTTTCATGATCCTAAAACTTCATTTTTCTTTGGTTATTTATGAATTCTAACATCAAAATTTGAAATTTTGATTGGTAAATTAATGGCAAGGTTTTTCAAGAACTCAAGTTCCTAACTACAATGGAGATTGTAAATTGATTTTGAGTCCTTTTTCGAAATAATTTTTCCCAATGAGTTCCTAGAGCCTTGAATAATATTTTCAAATATTAAATTTTGGATTCAAACTTTATTTTCAGAATTGGATTTTTAGTTGATTGACCTATTATCCAAAGTAATTGATCATGCGGGTATTGTTGTTTTTGAAAATTTATTATGAATACTTGATTGTTATAGATTGTGTGACTTCAAAAGTGATTCGGAAGGGGAAGACTCAACTCTTGGAGTGATTAATTGTGTGATTTAAAGCAAGTGATCTCCTAAACCTTGTATTCTAGTAGATTTGTGTATTCCCTACGTCGTTTGTGTGTTGGGAGTAATGGGATGAGGTGAAGGGTTAATTGTCCACTTGATAAACCTTAATGAATAAAAAGGGGTTGAAATGAAAAGGCTATGTGATGATCATGATGATATGAATTTCCTTGGACACTAAAATAGAGAATAGGTTCTTCAACCACACTCTAAAAGGCTCTCTATTCTCTATTTACACAGAAATGAATAGTAGTTCTCCAAATTCGGAGAACTGCTATTCATTCTCTTTATTTTACTTTTTGATTATTTTAATATTATTTATGTTATATAATATTCACAATTAACATATTATAAATCATAGGGCTGGGCATTCGGTAATTCGGTTCGATTTCATTTTTTTATTTCGATTTTTGGTAATTGAACTTGTTGTACCGAACACCGAACCGAATTAATTCGATTTGGTTCGGTTTCTTTAATTTGGCTCAATTTTTTGTAATTCGATTTGATTTATTAAATTCTATTTTCACACGCTTAATTAGTTCAATGAAAATCATACAAAAAAAATGGAAGAAGAAAATTTGAAATCGTAACAGTTGGAATTGAAGGGGGTATCGGAAATGGAATTGGTAGTAAGGGGTATCCATTTCTTGGACTTTTCTGAAGAGATGGTGGTATGCAACAATGGTGGTTTTTGGTAGGATGAGGTGATCTCGATTGAATTTAGATGGATTCCTTACTGGAATTCATAGTTGAAAGCAAATGTCTTATTATACGTAATGGAATCCAAAAAGTAAGAACGAATACCTTGAACTAGAAGTTGAAAACTTGAAATCTCATGTTGTTGGTCTCGATCGCTGGAGCCTGGACTCTGGAGGCTGGAAGTCAAATTTGGAAGAGAGGCAGTAGGTACGGCAGGAAAACAAAAATGAAAACCTAGTGTTAACTTGCTAGTTGCTAAGGGCAAAAAAGGAAATATAACTTTAAAGGCTTAGTAGTTAGTATATCTGATATAATATTATAATATTAATGATTACATAATATCTATTATATTATGTATATTGGTGTGTATATTTCGGTTAAATTGAAATACCAAAAATAAAAAAGCATGTTGCCAAAAATCGAACCGAAATATCAAAAATATAAAAACATGTTACCAAATATTGAAATCAAAATACCGAAAAAAATTGATTCGGTTTAGTATTTCAGTTTTTCGATATTTATGTCCAGCCCTAATAAATCATAAAGACCATTAATAAGTCTCTAATATTTGTAATTATTTTCTAATGTAATGTAACATCTAAAAATGTATTATCGACAAGTATACAATTGTCATCTCGAATTAACAATTTTTCAAAAATAAAATAAAATTGTCACTTTAAATATGTAATTTAAAATTATAATAATTTTTCACTATGAAGAATGCACAAAAATTTAAATGATTCAATCAATCTACTTTATGTTATAATGATGTAAGCTACACTTTGTAATGGACATGAAAATACTTGATGCGATAGTTCAAAATGGAATAGTAAAAGAGAAAAGACATAAAGTCACCACCATACGTAGTTTGTCCCAAATTTTTAAAAAGACACCTTAACTTTGCAAGAGTCATATCACCTCATGAAAATTTTGAAAATCTTTGTAAAAGGGTCATTTTGACCCATTCCCTCATGTGGTTAGACGCGCGTGATGATCACGAGTTACCATAGTCTAGATCGACCCGATTAGTTTCAATAAGAGAATTTTTTTTCTTTTGTCTCAACCTTCCATGTCTCTTCGTGTTTTTGGCCAACAATAGTGTGGTGATCATCTGCTTCCTTTTTTACGTTTCTTGGTCACGATTCTTGAAGGAACAAGGAATTGAAGGTTAACAGGTTAAGGTTTTCTTACATTTGTTGATAAAGATTATATTGTTGTTGTTTTAGGGATTATTATAGTGTAAAAAGTGTTAAAATTGACTTATTATAGTTGCTATTGTTAGGATTTCAATGTGTTTCGTTGTGTTATTGACTAATTGCTACTGTTACGGTTTTTTTCTCTTCTTGAAAAACTTCAAATTAAACCTTGAAAAACATTAAATTAACCTTTTCGACTGGAAATTAAAAGAGAAAATGAACTCCTACCTTATTGTGCTTCGAGAAGATGATGAATTTGTCAGAGAAAGTACCAATGTTGACCTTGTTTTGGGAAGATGATGAAATCGTCAAAGAGGGAGTACTAATGGCTCTTTTGAGCTTTGTTTTGGGGAATATGATGTAAAAGAAGTTAGTAATTAATTAATAAAGAAAAAAAGTGAAACGTTGTAGTTTTTAAGTGGTTATTCAGAGCAAAAATACTGCTTCACACTCGTGTTGTGTGTGTTCACAAACCATGTGAGAGAATGGGTCAAAATGGCTCTTTTACAAAGATATTCAAAAAATTTGTGGGGTAACAGGATGCTTGCAAAGTTAAGGTGTCTTTTTGAAAATGCGGGACAACTTCAGTGGTGACTTTATGTCTTTTCTCATAGGAAAAGACACACAATAATTGGATACAATATGAAAATTTTAATTTAAAAAAACAATACATAACATAACAATTTAAATACAAGATAAATAACAATACATACCATAATAATCTTTAAAATTACAACAATAATTTAGTTATTCGGTTGGTCGTTTCTAAATCCATCAATATTTGGGAAAAAATAGTAGTATATGGGCCAGAGAATTACATGAAGATTTTTAAAAGAATAAAATTGTATATTACATGAAAATCATATAGGGTGATTATTTGAAAAAAGAAGAAAGTATTTATTTTATGAAATAGGAAAATTAAAATAAACTTAAAATAATAACATAATATTAAGGAGAAAGAAGAAAATTATTTTTAAAAGTGTAAAATGGAGAATTGAGTTTGAATTTATAATTTCTCAATGGTTTACTTTCCTTCGAAAACTGATTTCCCACCCATTAGGTGTCCACATTTCTACAATTGTTCTTTGTTGATTTAGCATTAAGTTGTGAATATCTGGGGAAAAAAAAAATTCTCAGAACACCCATCCCATGTCAGTTATCTCCCCCGAAGCTTGTTTTTTTCTCCATTCTTAACTTCAACCTTGGTTTTGTTCTTGAATCCATCCCACAAGGCCCTAATAGGTCTCCTGATTCACACAATATGGAGATCACTTCATTTGTCATCCACTTATCTTCTCCCTCCTTCTTGGTTTTAATGATCTTTCCTAATAATAGTTGTTTGTCATTAGTATATTTTCACAACCATTTCATTATGAGGGTCTTATTATGGTGCTGCAAATTTTTAATGCCCAGACCCCCATATAATTTTCCTAATATCAACTCTTTCCACTTTATCAGATTGTAATCTTTCATGTCTTTATTTTCCTTCCATAGAAACTTCCTTCTGATCTTGTTCAACCTGTCTATGTCCCCTGTTAGTATGGAAAATAAGGACATCATGTAAATAGGTATAGTATTTAGGACTAAGTTAATTAGAGTTACCCCTCTTCTAAGAGACAAGTGTTGCCTATTCAATATGGTCAATTTCTTCTCACATTTCTCTATAACATTGTTCCATGTCTCTTTAGATTTTGATTTAGCACTCAAAGGCATCCCAAGGTATGTAGTTGGGAGAGCCCAACTTGTCCACCTAGAATTGTGTTTAGTGCCTCCATGTTATTTATTTCATTACTGAAATAAAGAAAACTCTTTCTTCAATTAATATGCAACTCAAAGATTCCTTCAAACAAGATCAATATTACTCTCAAATATCTGAGTCATCCTTCTTCTGCCCCACAAAAGATGAGTGTGTTATATATTACAGATAAGTCACATCCAAACTGTTCCTTTCATATCGAACCACATCAACATCTCCCAATCAGCCATTTGTGTTAGTTGTCTTAAGAAGTAAATAGAGATATACTTAATTGGCATAATTTCAAGGATGACTTGCTAGTAGAATATAATTGTTGAATCAAGATAGAATTGACAAATCCAAGAAATATGATAAACATTTCAGATAACAAGCCTGAAGTCTAGTCTACAAAGTTACATTATACGAAGAACAATACAATTACACGATCGTAATATGAGCGATGCTACAGCTAACCAAGAATGTGCAAATAACTAATTTCATCAAAACTTTATACGATATAGTAGATCAAATTTATTGAAATATTAATATATACTAATGTTTGCACATCCTTAACATGGTTAGAGCCTTTGGCTTAGTGGTAAAGAGCGTGTGAAAGACAGCGAGGTCGAAGGATTGATCCTTGCTTCTTGTTAAGCTAAAAGATACAAGCTGATGTAACTATAGTAAGGTAGTTAGGAAAGTGGTTAGAAGTTTGTTAGACTGTTGATGTGGCAGGAAAGATCTAGAAGGATACAATGCCAATAGATCACTCCTATAAATATCTCATGTATTAGACCTGCAATGTAACCGTGACTGTGATAAAAATAATAAAATTTTGTTTTCTTCTTCTTCTTTAGTTAAAGGTTCCTCTCTTCATATAGTTTCCAACAGCTCCAACTATGGAGTTTAACATGGTATCAGAGCTTTGATCCGTAGCTCACTGAAAGTTGCGATCGTCGACAGAGCCTCGATCCAACAAATAAAATCAGTGGGACAGGAAAAGTAAATCAAAGATAATTCGTCAATTGCGATAGAAAAAGGATTTGTTGCTCCAAATTCAGCTACAGCTAACAGCAGTGGTAGGATTGAGGTAGATCACAACATCCATTGTTCCTTCATCCAAATGACAATCCAGGTAGTTCTCTTATTTCACTTCAGCTTACTGGTTCTGAAAACTATGCGTTATGGAGTAGATCTATGGCTCTAGGTCTGGTAGGAAAGAGCAAGTTAGGGTTTGTTGATGGTAGGCACACTAAGGACAAATTTGAGGTGTCTCTACATGAACAGTGGGAAAAGGTAAATGTTGTATTTCTGTCATAGATTATGAACGCTGTCAGTAAGGAATTGTTGAGCAGTATAATCTATGCATCAAATGCTCACAAAGTTTGGCTAGACTTAAAAGAGAGATTTGACACTGTGAATGGATCTAGAGTGTTCTATCTTCATAGAGAAATTGTAACTCTTAATCAGGGAGCAATGTCAGTTTTAGAGTATTTTTTTAGAATGAGAAACCTATGGGATGAATTTGATGCACTTATGCCCTGTCCCGGCTGTAACTGTCCTGAGTCAAGAAATTACTTTTATCATCATGGTTACCAAAGACTTTTGCAATTCTTAATGGGATTAAATGAAACATTTGTTCAGTGTAGAAGTCAAATTCTCATGATGAATCCAGTTCCAACTCTAAACAGAACATATTCCATGATTATAGATCATGAGAGTCAGAGGTTGTTAGCAAGTTCATCACATGTGAATCAGGTCACTGACACCTTAGAAGCTGCTGCTTTTTTCAGTCACAAAGGTGGATCTAGTTCCAGTTTTCATAGTAACATTAGCAAAGGAGTGGCTATAGGAACCAGTAGTGGTTATGGTGGAGGAGGTATGAGTTCTGGTAATACCTTCTCAGGTAGAAGTTCTAGCTCTAGTGGGGGTTCAAACTATGGTGCAGATCACTTCAGTAGAATGACTCCTAATAGCAACTTCAGATCCTAAAAGAAGGGTTCACTTGTATGTGATTAATGTGGCTATAATGGTCACATAAATGAGAAATGTTACAGGCTCATTGGATACCCTCCAGATTGGCCTAAACCTAAGAAGAAAGGAGGAAGTCAATTTGCTAATCAAGTGAGTAGCTATGAAGGTCAGGGCCATGATTTGGATTTCAGCCAAGGTAGCTCCTCTGGTGCCTCTCATACTCATACATCACAGCAATCACAAATGATTCCTCCACAATTTACTCAAGAGAAGTACCAGCAAATACTCTTGATGTTGAACAAAGGTAATGAGGAGAAAACATCCACTCAAGCTGCCAATGCAGGTACCTTGAATACTCCTCATAATCATAATATAGATGCTAGTTGGATAGTGGATTCAGGAGCATCAAATCATATGGCATCCAACATTGAGTTGCTTCATAGCTATCATGAGACTTCAGGGTCTGAGTTGAATAAGGTTCACTTACCTACTGGAAATGTAGTACCTGTTTCCCATAGAGGCTTCTCAAATATTTTTACAAATCATCCCATTACTAATGTTTTAGTGTTGCCAGACTTCAATATTAATAATCTATCTGTCTCCAAACTAACTAAGGAACTACAATGCTCAGTGGCATTTTTTCCTAACTTTTGCATCTTCCAGGATCTCTCCACTAGCATGGTGAAGGGGATTGGTAAGGAAGAGCAAGGCCTTTACATTCTTAAGACCAGTACTGTGAAACCAGCTTCATCATCATCTTGTTCTCTGAATAAGTGTGTCAACATAGCTCAACTTTCTGATTCCAGTGTCCTTTGGCATAGAAGATTTGGACATGCTCCCCTAGAAGTTATTAGAAGACATGAGAGTCTGAGTCATCTCAACTTCCATGCTCATATGTGTCATGTATGTCTTTTGGCAAAGCATACCAAACTTCATTTTTCCCTTAGTTTGTCTAAATCTAAGTCTCTTTTTGACTTACTTCAGTGTGATTTATGGGGACCATATAGAGTTCCCACTCACAACAACAAGAGGTTCTTTGTCACAGTAGTAGATGATTTTTTCAGATTCACTTGGTTGTTTCTAGTACAGTCCAAGTCTGAAGTCATTGTTGTACTGCGATCTTTTCTTACAAGAATAAAAAAATTGTTTTCTACTTCTGTCAAAGTATTGAGAACTGATAATGGATGTGCATTTTTTAGTCATAAATTTCAAACTCTCATGTCCAATCTTGGTATTCTTCACCAAAGTTCTTGTGTCTACACTTCACAACAAAATGGAGTAGTAGAAAGAAAACACAGAACTATTCTCAATATAGCTAGATCTCTAAGGTTTCAGGCTGCTATTCCTTTAAGGTTTTGGGATGAATGTGTCACTACTGTTGTGTATCTTCTTAACAGAACACCATCTAGGCTACTTAAGTCCCACTCTTCATATGAACTTTTATACAAATGTCCTCCAAATTTGTTCCACCTTAGAGTATTTGGATGCTTGAGTTATGCGTCTAACACAAGAACCTCTATAAGTTTGCTCTCAAAGCAATTCCTGGTGTTTTCATAGGCTACTCATCAACGTTATAAGATTTATGATATGCACTCCAAAAGTTTCTTCATCAGCAGAAATGTAGTCTTCAAGGAGTCTACATTCCCATTTGCTTATGCAAAATCATTTGGCACTCCCATTTTTCCTGTCCTAGACATTCCTGTCTTAGATCCTATGCCTCAGCCTTCTGTCCAGGAGGAGCTACCCACAAATGTCTCTTCACCTGTCCAAGTTTCTCCCTTACACTCACAACCTCCAGCACCCCAATTTCTACTTGATCAACCTGTCTCTCTTAAGCCCAGAAAGTCTTCTAGGGTCAAACATTCTCCAGCTTGGATGACTAACTATGTTACCTACAAAGCTTCTACCTCCAACACTTGCTCCTATCCTATTTCATCTTATGTATATTTTTCTAACTTCTCTCCAGCTTATTCCTCAATACTAGAACCCTTTACTTTTCTGCAAGCCTCTAAGGATTCATCATGGGTACATGCAATGAAACTAGAAATAGATGCTCTGGAAGCTAATCACACTTGGTCTATTGTGGACCTGCCTACTGGAAAGACACATATTGGTTGCAAATGGGTCTATAAAGTGAAATACAAAACATCAGGTGAGGTGGAGAGATACAAAGCAAGGCTGGTCGCAAAGGGCTTTAAGCAACAAGCTGATTTGGACTATTCTGAAACTTTCTCCCCTGTAGCTAAGATGGTCACTGTCAGATCTCTTGTTGCACTTGCAGCATCACAGAAGTGGCTTATATACCAAATGGATATTCATAATGCTTTCCTCAATGGTGATATGGAGGAGGAAGTTTATATGGTGATTCCTGAAGGGTTTGCTAGACAGGGGGAGACTAAGAAGGTCTGCAAACTCCATAAATCATTGTATGGGCTAAAACAAGCCCCAAGACAATGGAATAGGAAGTTAATTGATGCTCTTGTCACAATGGGATTCACTCAGAGCCACTATGACTACTCTCTTTTCACTAAGAAGACAGAAGGGGATTTGGTGATCATTCGTGTGTATGTAGATGACCTTTTGGTCACTGGGAACAATCAGAACCTAATCAATCAGGCAAGGCAGGATCTACAACATCAGTTCAAAATGAAAGACCTTGGAGAACTTAAATTCTTTCTGGGGGTTGAAGTGGCCAGGTCACATGAAGGAATATTAATGTGTCAAAGAAAGTATACTATGGAACTAGTGTCAGAATCTGGATTGAGTGGGGCAAAACCAGCCAACACTCCACTTGAAGTCAATCAGAAACTGACATTTGTAGAATATGACAAAGTGATAACAAATGGAGAAACAAATGGTGATTGTGTACTAAGAGATCCTGCTGCATATCAGAGACTGGTGGAAATGCTGCTATACCTCAATGACTCGACCTGATATAGCATTTGTGGTACAAGCATTAAGTCAATACATGCATTGTCCTAAGAAATCACACATGGAAGCTTCCCTTAGAGTGGTAAGATTCATCAAGGGCACCCCTGGATTGGGACTATTCATGCCTATTGAAAGCACAAATCAGTTATCCTCTTATTGTGATTTAGATTGGGGTGCATGCCTTGAAACTAGAAGATCAGTCACAGGGTACCTCGTAAAATTTGGAGGAGCTTTAGTATCTTGGAAGGCAAAGAAACAAGAGATTGTTTCCAGAAGCTCAGCTGAAGCTGAGTTCAGGAGCATGGTTGCCTGCACTGCTAAACTTACATGGCTGATAGGATTATTCAGAGAACTGGGAGTTCATGTTCAGCAACCTATAAACCTGATGTGTGACAGTAAGGCTGCTATCCAAATTGCTGCAAATTCCATATTTCATGAAAGAACAAAACATATTGACATTGATTGTCATTTTGTAAGAGAAAGAATCAGTCAAGGAATTATCAGAACTGATCATGTACCTACTACAGAACAACTAGCAGATATACTCACAAAAGGATTAGGAAGAGCTCAACATGAATATTTGATGGAGAAGCTGGGACTAAGGGATTTGTTCAGGCCATCAGCTTGAGGAGGAGTGTTAAGCTAAAAGATACAAGCTGCTGTAACTATAGTTAGTTAACTATAGTAAGGTAGTTAGGAAAGTGGTTAGAAGCTTGTTAGACTGTTGATGTGGCAGGAAAGATCTAGAAGGATACAATGCCAATAGATTACTCCTATAAATATCTCATGTATTAGACCTGCAATGTAACCGTGACTGTGATAAAAATAATAAAATTATGTTTTCTTCTTCTTCTTTAGCTGAAGGTTCCTCTCTTCATATAGTTTCTAACTGCTCCAACTATGGAGTTTAACACTTCTCTTAACTTCATTATTAGTCAAAACCCATGTCATACAAATTTTAAGAGTTTTTTGTGGGTCCTCTATTAACTTTCTTTTTAATTCTTTTTTCACCTATCTCTCCACCCCTCTCTCAAACCTACTACTTTTTAGATATTTTTTCCTCCATCACATTATGTGATATTATTTAATTATTTTTGTAGTTATAAATTATTTTATCAAAAAGAAAAAATTAATACTTTAAAATTAAATAAAAGTGTAATTTTAAAGTTAAAGTATTTCTAATTATAGATAGCTTCCATTTTGAAACATACAAAAAATCATTTTGGGACAAGAAAATATGTTATATAAAATAAATATTTATTAATTACTAAATTTAATTGAAATTTTAATTTTAGATAGTTATTTGTATTAAATATAAAATAATATTTTCAAATAAGTTCCTACCAAAAAAAATGAAGAAAAGATTATGTGCAATTACACATATATCATTGTACTTTTTCTTCCCTCCTAAGTAGGTTATCGGGAGGTTTGGCCTGGATTTTTTTTTAAAAAATAACAGCTTATTTTCTTCCATAATTTTATAGGTGAATCAGAAGAACGAACTAGGCACTTTTGATTTGGATATTCACACATTCTTTAGCAAAAACACAACTAATTTAACCCATTAAAATTTAATAAGTAGCAAAATTAAAGATAAAAAATAACTTTAGATTTTTAAGTAGAAATCGATAAATTAATTTATTCTTTTCAATGTGTGATATGTGTTAAATAAAAATCTCAACTCATCCATTATAAATCTATTATTTCAGTCTATACATTTTACCGTGTATTTTATAATTACTAGCCATCCAAACTGAAGATAAAAAATTATATGGATTGTATTTTGTGGAAAACAAATTATTGACGCCGTTCATTACCGATGATAAAGTCGTTAAATTGAGCAAAATAGATGTGAACCCACTAGCCGAAATTTTTTTTTGTTAGTTGCTTCTTTAAATTTTGTACACTCTTCATAAAATATCTGGCTCCGTCTCAGGGTGCAGTCTTCTCTTTTACATGGCGGCAGGTGGTAAAGCCAGAATTTTCAATATATAGAAATGAACATACATGAAAGTAACATATGTATTATATACCTATAATGTACATTTATTTTCAACACATTTACACATTGTAGCTCTGCCTCTGCCTGCAGCATGATACAAGTCAAAACCAGCAAAAGATTCATCCATTGAAACTTGAGTTTTCCAGAACATTTGCAAAACTAATCATTCATAAAGCTAAACCATAAACACTGTTGGCTCAACCTGTTGAACCCACCCCAAAAGCTATCAATCTGCAGAACAACAATGTGACTAAATTATAGCAATGTGAATTAAGGTTTCTCTCAGCTCAAATTAGTCCTAAACAAACCAATAAAAAACTAAAGTATAATAAACAGGTCTCGACAAATACAAACAAAACCAAGGTATTCAAGAGTACTTTTTCATTTGTAGCACTCCAGAAAAGATAAATTTTGAAATATTAGTCGAATAGTGTTATAAACAACAAACAAAAAAGGTTTTTTCATCCTCTAGATAAAGAGCAGTAAAGAAATTTTCCAGAGTAAAGGCCATGTCAAACAATGCAGGACTAAAACAAAGTGTGTGTTAATTACCAGAATGTGCTTTTTGTAGGTAGGTGTAAGTAACTGCAACTGTACCTTGAACAACTATCGATGAAATAAGCAATACGAAAAGAGAGCAAGAGAGAAGAATTCATCCCAGTAGGCCACATTCTGAAAGCACACCATTTGTAGGATCACAGTTCTTGCCATGCCAATGGCGGTCTCCGATCATAGCCAAATCTTCATGAATGATATTCAGCAACTCTACTGTACACCTTCAAACAGAAATCAGGCATCAGCTTCAAGAAGTTGGTTAGCTATTTTGTTGAGGTAAATTTCAGCTTCTTGATGCACATCACAACTGAAGCAATTGCTTTTAGCTCACTCAGGCTATGTAAATATAAGGGTGAATAAATCGCGCCTATTCAAATTACACTATCCAATCCTAAATTCGCGTCTAACAGTTAGGCTGGAAAAAATGGTTAGGAGTACTAGTCTGTCCATACATTAACCGATCGAAATTAGCTGCTGAGTTTATTCGTTGGACTAAGCAAAGGACGTAATTTAGCAGGACACTTCTTAATCATTCGCAAACTAAAATTTTATCATTTCACTAGCTAAAGTGGGCGTACGCATTTTGACAACTGTTCGAATATTTAAATGACAAATTATTTGACACTTGATTTTAGAAGGAAAATTAAATATCGGTGAGCTTTCTTTTAGTTGTAATTATAAATCTATTTGGACTTCAAAAAAAATAAAAAAATACAAGTCGTCTGACTATACATTTTCTTCTTTTATTCTCAAGTATTTCTTTCACAGAGAGCTTCTAATGGACTGAGCAAGCTGCGTAGACTTTCGACCCAGTGCATATTGAATAGGCTCTGTAAATTTCAAAAAAAACGCTCATAAGCACTTGTGAACAAATGGGAAAAGTAATGTTTTTCAGAGGGATTTTTTCAAGATAGTTGACCACTTTTTTAACTGTAAGAGGGAGGTCATTCAGATTGTGTCAGCTCCGGAATGGGGGAGGTGAACTCCTGAGGAGCTGGAGTCAACTAATTTTTCGCCTTCGTAGTAATAGACCAACAACAAAAGGATGATACACACACTGAAGGAACATGGGGAGACTCTATACGTACAATAGTAAGTGATTTCATAGCCTCCAAATAAAAACACACCACCAGCACCAACCCCCGCCTCCCAAATTAGTTTCTTGGGCACACATACTTTATTTGGAGTAGGTAACCGAAAGTCCAAAACCGTCAACAAATGGAACCATGGGAAGGCACATACACTTTCTACCAGGGATTGTTCCCATCAACTTTAAAAGTCTCCAGACCTAAATGACAGCAATCAGACCATCTAAATTGACACGAAAAGCCTCCCAGTTCTTTCATCAACAGAACAGAAGTTGATGGGTCACCATATAATACCCTCGAATGTCTACTTGATCATAAGTTGTAGCGAATTTAAAAAGGAATTCAAACGATTCATGGCATGATCAGACAAGCAACTTTTCAAACTGCTAACGAGCAGGTCGACTTAATATTACAGGTACGTTATTAACATTCTATGCGCAAGATTCGAGGTAAAATCATCTCTCGCCCATCCAGATATAAAATTTAACAACACATGGGGTCCAGTAAAGTTGAGGTTGAAACGAAAGCTAAGCGCATTCTTAGCAACTATCACATCCTCCCCCGAATAAAATAAAACCCAGCAGTTTCAAGGTGGTCCTAACGAAAGCGCCCGATCAGAGAAACACATCGCACACGAAACTGCAAAGCCGGCATAACGTCGCTAAGTATTATATATCTCCGAACTTGGGCAAGTCCTACACAGAAGTATAGTTCCACAATTTAGTTTGAGTTATGAACTTTGTACCATATGTTATGGCCATCAACTAAGTTGCACGGACTCTTCACTTTCGATGCCGCACCCGTGTCGGATTCTCCAAAAATACACTACTTTTGGAGAATCCAACACGCACCAGTTGACATTTTTGAAGGGTCCGAGCAACATAGGCATCGATAATAAAGGGTCAAGCGCATCGAAGTCTAGCATGTCACCTGTAAATACGCATAGTTTCAACGTTTTCCACGATGCCCTCCACCTGACCTAGCACCAGGATTGCGAGAAAATTGCAGCTTTAAGCTGACTGAATCACGCTCATGCTCATCGAATTTATAACCTGCAAGATTTAGTTTTACTACACCATCGCAACAAATTTCTCTTTCAGGGACGACTCAAATGTACACCAGCAACATTGATATTGTATACATTTTCCGAAAATTGGATCTTGGGTTTGCTTTCAAGCAGAATAGGTTCAGCATGCAACCAACAAATGAAATGACGAGGTATTCCCCATGCTGTGGCAGAGCCAAAGGCACGCGCAGAGCTGCGCAAGAGAACAGTTTCCAGATGTCCTTCAACTTCTATCAAAAGTTTAATCCCCTCAAAATTGCCAGAAGACCAAAATTTTAACATGAAATTCACACCACTAAATAAGATGAAAGGGCTGCAGAAGAAGTGAGGAATTAACCACTAGACTTGTGCACAGGAGGAAGGAGGAAGCCTAGTTTCAAAGATTGAGCTTTGGAGACAGACTGCCAAGACAAACTAATCTTGTTCAATGTGTTTAAGCACTAGGCATTTGTCCAGAAACAGCTCCACATAGTAACTAAGAGTTTGGTAATTTACAGAGCTACTATTTCCCCAGCACAGCTTCATCTTACAAAATTTAGAATATTCACAGAACACCGATTTTGTTTAGTGCTATTCTGATGATAAATTGAGGATTCTCCACAACCAGCACTGAACAATGAGGTACCCATGTCATCATCTCTAAAGAACACGTGGAGAAGTTTTTTATCAATAGCTCCGACAACAAAAAGAGAACTGGTCGAACCAGAATTTGCACTAGTGAGGAGATAAACTACGTTCAAAAGAGATCTAGAGAAAATGCTGAAAAAATGGCCCAAGAATCTCCATAAATTCAGGAGGTGGGTGTCACTTCACACGTACACATTCCTCAAAATATATTAGAGAAAAAGTTGTAGAGGAGACAAGTTAGTATGGCACTCAAAAGGCTGGAAAGAACAAGGTGAAATGTAACCAAATGCGAAGAACCAGCATCGTCAGGATAACTACAAAGAGAATGTCCCGGGTAACCAAACTCAGGAAAAGAAAGATACCAATCTACTTGGACTTGCCAATAAAATATTGTTCCTGTTTGTCCATACAAAATTCACTTTTTTCAAAAGAAAAATTCAAAACAACAGTTGGTTATACATTTGGAACAATTTTTTCAAAAAGAATTTGAAGATGAGTTTAAAATTTGAAAAGTGGTTGACCAGTTTTTCAAGAGAAATTTCTTTTCCACTCACGAAATTTCAACTTTTTTCAAATCAAATGCATGTCCAAACAACTCGATTTTCAAATACCCTTTTTCAAATATCACATTTTTTATGTCCGGTTGCCTACTTAGAGTTATACTTTTACGAATCGTAAATAAAGGGTGCCAGTGTAGGAGTGAGTAATCTATTCTAGAGGTTTTTGCAAGTAAGCAAAATTTTGGGCACAATTTGACAGGATTGCATATGTATTATTATCACATTTTCTATTCCCAAACGCCCAGAAAGAGTTATTATCCTAATTTTGCAACTTAGAAGCAAAAATATTTCTTCTTACTCTCGTTTAAACTTTGAAGACCTCAATCTTATATCCCTCTATCCCAACTTATATGACGCACTACCCTTTTTCTGTGGCAAAACGAATGTCACATTTTTACATTTACAAAAAATTAAAATTCCAATTTTACCATTAATCAGAACTCTGTGTCCGGTCAAACAGTACCACAAAAATCGAGATCGGGGGAGTACTTGTGTCTGCAGGTTACCAAAAAGGGCAAGAATATGAAGGCTAACTGTATTACTAGCAGTCACGAGATAAGACTACAGAAGGGTTTGTCAAGCTCACCTTGTAAGGCATCCATTGCAGTAGCGGCATGAAGGGGACTTACGAAATCAACAAAGCAAAGAATCAAAGGATCGCCTCCAGCCTGCATAAGTTGATAGAGCTGTGAACCCAAAATAATAGTATACAGAACTAGACCTGAACTAGACCTCGATAAGATGTGAAAGGTATTCTTACATGTCTTGATCCTTTTGGTACCAGCCTAACTTCTTTGTAACCTAAAAAAGGGCGGAATAAATCTGCAAAAACTTAAGTCAAGGGAAAAACTAGATTGGGCCATATGACAATAAGAACAGAAAATCTTGCCACACAAGGATACGTGACACCTCTCTTCTTGTACAATCCGCAGGCAAACCCTCTACAAACAACGTACTGCTAGCATCCGGAGGAAGGGTAGCTTCTGGTCTGCCACCTACCATTCCAACATTCCTGCTTTTAAAAGCTAGTGGGTCGGATCCCCCGATGCCCATAACACGTGGATCGTCAATAGGATGGCCACTAATTCCACTATGCATGGATCTTGCAGACTCACTGGCAACATGGGAGGAAATTTGCTGGAAATTTTACGACTATATTAGACCTATACAGTATCAAGAAACCAACCTCCAAAGAAAATAAAAATTAAGTACCCCACTACGGAGGTAGCGCTCATAGGATGCTTCGATAGGATCTGCGTCTCTCCCGACTCGAGGCATTCCCCTTTCAGCATCACGGCCATAATAGCCAGGATATTCAGGACCACTTGGAGCATCTAAAAAGTGGAAAACACCAAAAGAAATTAATTGCAGAAAGAGAGAAGGAAGCACTAAATTGTGGGTCAGGCTGCCAGCAACTTATATTTTTTCCTGGTAATATATGAGCACAAACAAACAAGAAAAGAATAGTACAATTAAGCTAATTAAAGTGCAACAAATATCAGCATGAACGTGAGATAACCAAACATGAACCAAACCTGAAAGTTGAAACAATTTTTACCCTGATTTCCCTAATAAACTTTTTAAAGGTTTGGTTAAAGCAACTTGTAGTCATGCAGAGTTGCAACTTAAAATCTTTAGTATCAGTGGGCTGTGGACAAGCACAATCTTAGCCAATAATATCATTGCACTTCCATACTTTTTATTGATATACTGATACATACAACTAGTCAACAACTACACATCAATCCTAAGCTAGTTAGAGTCAGTTATATGCATCATTATTGTTCATTACGGGTGGGTAATTGATCGATTCAGTTCTGTTTTAAAACTTCGGTTAGGTGTTGTTAGTTACTCAGTCCATTTCAATTTGATTTGTCTTGTGGCCAAAGAAAACTTTTGAATCTTCTTGTGTTAAGTTAAAGATATGTTGAATGTACTAAAATGTTCTTTAATATTGTGGTCTTAAACATGCAACATGGATTAAAGAGTATGCCAGAAAAAAGGAAAGAGACTTTATTCTTGAAACGAACTAAAAAGGAAAGTAGGACAAGCAAAATTGAACAGGAAGGAGTATTAGTTTTTGAATACATGAACTGATCAGTGATCATCGAACAGAAGATTACTCAGTTCGGTTTTTATCATTTCAGGCCACTGCTGTTCCACCCATTTTTAGCTCATGTAGAATGTTCACTATTTTTCTTGAACCCTTCTTTCCCCTTAGAACCTTTTAATGATTTTGAATTAAGGACTAATTTCAACTTGTCTATATGGTTAGATCCATATATAATAATAGAAATTGCAATCTCCAGAATATGATTGATTTCTGAATACCACCGTGCATGACTGCTATCTTCTATCTTGACATATTGAATATACTTGCTCTTCTATAAAACCTCTGCAACATATAGTCTTGGATTATATTTGGGTCTTGTGCAAAATGGACTTGTGCTTAGGCAACACTTCATCTTTCCACCCTAAACTGAGCATAAATAATCAAATAGCTTATACACCCCAAAGCAGATTCATTACTAGAAGTAAATTTATTTAAGGAACAGCTCGTCTTCTGGTAATTAATTTTCTGAAACCTTTCCAACTTCCTATTCATCAAAATGTCTGATCTGTTATAGTTGAAGGGAAATCTAGTGCTGCCAATAGGTTAGAACCAAAGATGCAAGACTCCAAAGGCGGCAAGGAGTTCCATACCTTCCTTTTCTCTGCCTCCTTTTGTACTCAATCACTTTGTTATCATTAAGAAACCCAGTTTAGTTAGTAACTTAGGGATCCCATGGCCCAAAAATTATTGTTTCTCCATGTGTCCCATAAATATATTTTAGTCCAGTCATAAAATGTAATCAAGCCTTTTTCTTTTTTTTGAAACTAGTAAAGAAATCGAGCCTTTTTCTTAAAAATCAAAAACCTAAGTTATAAAATCCTAAACCTAAAACACTAAAAACCAGAAAAGGAAAACCAAAATTTCAGATTTTTTGGGTTAAAAACCATCACTACAATTAAGCTATCTCGGTCCAATATCATAAAACTTAGAGGGTGTTTGGATTGGCTTAAAAGTTGGTCAAACCTACTTTAAAGTCAGTTTTTGACTACTGCAAGTGTTTGGCAAATATAAAAAATAATTTAAAATAAGTCAAAAATGACTTAAAATAAGTTGAAAAGTGTTTGGCAAGGTAAAAAATGACGTAAATAAGTTTAAAATGACTTAAAATAAGTCAAAAACCAAAAGTAGGTCTCCCCCTACTTTTTATTTTTTGACTTAAAAGTCATTTCAGTTTGACTTTTTATTTTTGACTTAAAAGCTGTTTTTTTAAGCCAATCCAAACAGGCTCTTACTCTCTCTAGCACTAGAAGTACTCTCCATTTTCTACTGGCACATAAACCTCTAACAAGACTAAAAGAGTGCTCAGTGCTAATAAGCATTAAAAGTAAATGTACCAACATGACTAAAAAAACTAATCCCAACTACACCCTTCTCAATTTATATGACACTGTTTAACTTGGTAAAAAATTTAAGAAAGACAAGAAACTTTTGAAAATTATGTTCTAAGATAAGCCTTGTACATTTGTGTAGCGATGAATCATCCCATTAATGGTAAAATGAGAATTCTAAAGTCAAATTATCTCTATATATAGAAAGGACACAATCTTTTTTAACAGACCTAAAAGAAGTACGTGTGTCACATAAATGGGGAAAGAGGAGGTAATTGTTATTACCTATATAATCTTGGTATTCCATTGTGCCTTACTAGTCTGCAAGGATCCAGATCCCAGGAGATTGTACATTACTTCCTTCCATAATATTATTTTATTTTTGAGAAAGTTAACAGTTTTATAGACAAGAAATACACCAATAGTGTATATCAGCAGTAATTACAAGAGTAAATGAGGGAAACACCAAAACCTTTTACCACCTACACCCTCATAAACTATCTAAAATATAAGTAATTTCCTCCACCTCATTATGTAGGGTATGTATACACCAAAAATAATTGGTCACCAAACAGTTAATCTTCAAACTCTAAGCTCTGGAAAGGGATGCTCTTGTTTTCAAAACATCCTTGACTCCTTTCCTTCCAAATTGTCCACCCAATGAAGGCAAGGACAATCTTCCATCTCTCCTTATGTCCCAACACATTCCCATCTTTGTTCCAGAATGCTAACATATCTGAAGTATTTTTTCGCATAGTCCATCTTAAAACCCCTAAGGTTTAGGAAAATCTGTTAAAGTTGTGATGTCACCTTGCAATGTAAGAAGAGATAATTTGTCGTCTCTATTTCATTTTAGTTTCACAAAAAGCACCTAGAACATAACTGCCTCCATTAGGTTTGTCTCATCCCCTCTTAAACACCCTATGATCGTAAAACCTACAACCGGTGCATTTGCTAGGCATAAATTTGAGGTGCTAGAGCTTTTAGACACTCCTAAAACTTTACTTGTTCCTTTCTTAATGTTCCATGGGATGTCTTCATTCCCAACTTCCCATATATATCCCATGCTCCCTCCTCTTTTAGTTTTTTGCTAACAAGTTACCCTTTTATTCCCATCACTGACTTCTCGGTTATTTGTGACTCATCTCCTTTCTCACTCTTCTTCGATTTACATTCAAGACTACCTGTTTATGTTTCATAGTCATAGCTTTCCTTGGTATAATGTTGCAATCCTTACATGTGGTTCATCACATCTTTGGGTAAGGATAAATTTTGTTTGACTATAATTAACCCACTCTTAAATGTTATTAAGTGATATTTTCTATCTTTCAAGTATGAGTAACTATAACTAAATCATAAGCTAAAGCAACATCTACATTCTATAATATCTTTCCTTCATCATTCCTAGTACTATATATTTCTCACATGTGCTTGGTTAAAGCAATTACCATCTCAACTCACATGACTATTTAGATCTCTCCTTACAAAAAATATGTTGGTTCCTTGGAATCTTCTGAACCGATGTTCTATATTTTTTTCCGAAATTTCGTTTTACTTTCGTCATCTAATCATACTAGGTGAAATGATTCCCGCATATGTAGATATTTTTTAGGTGGTATTTGTTATTATGTTTGTTTCAATTCATATGACATAGTTTGACAAGATATGGTGTTGTAGTTTTGACCGGACACAGTTTTAAAAAAGAAAGACTCATGAAACGTATAAATTTTATATATGTCATAGCATTTGAATGACCATAAGATTCTTAGTACTTGTAATCTTAAATATGCCACAATATTTGTTTGATTATAAAACTTCTTATCCTTATTTTTACCTAATTTTCTCACTCAATCAAATAAATTGGACAAAATGCTTATTAAAATAGCCATGACAAGCTGATATTTAAAAAATATAATAAGTTAGTTGCCCAAGTAAAAACAGAGTGAATCATTGGACAACATTTTTGGAAAAGGTTCTGTATACGTATTAAGAGAATTACTACATTATTTATATACATATTACATATATAATTGTAACCTTAGTAATCATTTTAGTTTTTTTCTTAACTTAGACGTATCTCTTTCTTTTGAAAAAAAGGCATATTTCAATTACTTTTTCAATAATTACTGTAATGCTGCAAAAGATAGATTTATATTATCCAACTTAGGTAGATAATTAACTTTGTTAAACTTGAGTTGTACAGTTGTACTCATAAGTGAAGATAATAGTTGACATAAATTATATACTAAAATTATATGATATAATAATTGAATTCTTTAACTGGACATTTAGTGCAATAAAGTTAAAAGTTGTTAACCTATTTCAAGTATCATCCTGGTGAGAATACACAAGTTGTAACCAATGGCAGATCCAGAATTTTCACTCAGGGGGTTCGAAAAACAAAAATGTAGTGCATGAAGTTTGAACTTGGAATCTCAAGATGAATTTTAAACCCCCTAAACCACTGAGTCAACCTCTAGCCTTGTGTTCAGGTGATTCCAAATCTATATATATCCATAAAAAAATACCTTACATATATAGGGCAATTTTTTGTCGTGGGGGTTCGGGTGAACACCCTGGCAATCCCCTAATCCACCCTTGGTTGTAACATAGTTTTTCATTTTTCAATGGAGAATTTTTTTTTTCCCGTGATGCAGCAAGTAATAAGACTGAGGTATTAGCATAAGAGAACTATATATTATCAGGAAGGAACATCTCTACAAATGCTATGGATACAGAAAAATGCACTTACGTTATCAAATATTATTGGAACAAGAAAAAGAAAGGCAATTGATGAAAAAGGAACAGTAATGAGTACATAAAATTGTTTGAGATAACATTCAAGATTATTCATAGCAGTATGAGTACTAATTACAGATGATTAATTTATTTATCACAGCTTTCTTGAAGCATTTAAGCTTTTCCTGCCAAAAAAACTGTGAAAACGTAATAATTGACATAAATCACTTCTCAATACTTATTTTGTCCAAATAAAATAAAATCTTGACCAACTTGAGAACATAGAGGTTCTATTTATGAGCCCAAAAGCACAAGTAGGAGTTTACTACTCAATATATACATTGGTTCAACTCTGGTTGTCTCCTTATTAAGTTACACTGCCCTTTAAATTTAAGAATATAACAAATAGGACCTTTGCTTTATCTCAATGAGTGAGTGACCGCTGGTGTTTTGTGCAGGACTAAATCACTAAATTAAAGTTTCACATGGCATGACGACTAGAATTCTCCAAAGGTGGTTTGTAAGGTTGGGTCAAATAGGTCAACTCATCCAAACATTTTTACGGGGAACGGGAGATACAGTAAACCACCATTTCAGCCAACAGAGCTGCTCCATTTCATTTGAATTACATTATAACCCTAATGACTAGAATTGCAAACGGATGCAGCAGATCAATCTCTCCCTTATTAATTAATTGTAAAGGAATTAATTGCACAAGTACTTTTGACTTAATTGTCTCCTTTCCCATACAAGGTTTAGTGAAATAATCACATTCCAACATGCCTTACCACTACAACTTTATGCCTACTTCCTACTTCAACAATAACATTTACTTGTTATCCATTTTTGTCTATCCACAATTTATAACACATGCTGCAAATCTCTCCAACCTTTTCCTCTTTACATTCAGTTTCTTGTAGGCATGCAATACCACTTGTCCTTTCTTTTAAGGTATACAGGAATCCTACGAAAGAGCCTATGTTCAACCAGTGTTTAGGCAGAGTCTGCTTCATCGCTTAAAGTTAGCAATACCGACAAGACTTATATACAATGTCTTTTTTGTAACAATATCACAAAAGAAGGAATTTATTGTCCCAGACATCATTTCATCAGTGGTAATCCAAGCATTACTGGTTGTCAAGGAAGAATTGCTAAAGTTTATGTTTTTGTATTGATTTTGCTTGTACTGTGAAGAATTTTGTGATATCTACATTAGTCTTTAAATTGAACATTTGCTTATATATATTGTCGTTGTGGAAGGTTTATTTTGGTCTTCCTTTAAAAATTGTGCTTCACACTTCGCTTGAGTGAAGCAAGGCCTTGTTGCTTTTTTCCGCTTCACGCTCCCTTGAACACTAGTTTGAACTACCTACTTGGACAATCGCCTATTATCATCATCTGTCCATGATGGTCGGAATCATTTCCTATCTTGCACCACACCGGGGGTGTCAATTGTTCATGATGTAGGAATCCTAGCTCATGTCCAGGTGACAATGTGATGGAATCCTAGCCCCTTTTTAGCTAGTTTTACACTGACTGTCAACCTCAATAGGAAATTGTAGGTTCACCACTACTTTATTTATTTTTGAAACTTGTAACTTTGCCTATATATGTTAGAATCCGAATCTTACAAGAGTTGTAGTAGCCCCATATTTACAAAGTACTACATACATCTATGATTCTATGATCTTATGTCTATAATGAGTCTAAAACATCAATAATAGAGACAGGATCATTTAAAAGTAACTGATTACACCAAAAACACAGTAGCAAGATGCAATTAAGCTTAATCTGTTGCATACTGTTCTCTATGCTCCCAAAACACCTAGAATTCCACTCCTTCTATATTGTCCACCAAATGCTTGCTGGGACTATCCTCCACCTGCCTCTATTCTTGGCCAACAACCCAGCTTGTTCCCAGCTTTTTAAGGCTTCTGTAATTTTCCTAGGCATGCTCCATGCTATTCCTCTGAGGTTCAAAAACAACCTCCATAGTTGTCCTGTGATTCTACAATGTAGGAATAGATGATTCACAGTTTCTGCCTGCTCCCCACACAAGAAGCACCTGGGGTTTTCATTAGGTTCTCTTGGGTAAGCACTGCCTCCTTTGTCAAAAGCCACACAAAGCATGCCACTTTATATGGTATTTTGGTTCTCCAAATGTTCTTCCATGGTCAACTGCTTGGTTGTTGGTTGTGGTTCATTTTCATGTACGCTTTGCTCACTTTGTATGTGCCTTTCTCATCCCCTTCCACCATAGTTCATCTTCATCTGTTCCCAACCCACTGAATTGCTCAATCTTGTTGATGAAATCTGCCATTCTTGGTATTTCCCAATCATTGAA
>JAJOOS010001580.1:0-40920 GCA_029582725.1 Solanum chiquidenum | reverse complement strand
CTTTAATTACACGTCATTTGAGTCAAGGGTCTACGCAAAACACCACTCAACAGACCTCACTTGTGGTATTACAATAGGTTTGTTGTAGTTGTAAAAAAGAAACGCCACTAATAATGTAGTGTAACGGTCACAGTAAATAGTGATTTTGTTCTCTTCCGACAACCCCCCCCCACCCCACCCCCACCCCCACCCCTTCTTTCTTACCATCTCAGATTAGTAAAGTATCCGTTGAGATATATCGTAAACGATTAAGTTTACCCTTATCTGTTCAGCAGATATGAAAAAACCATCCAAGAAAATTATGTAGTACAACAGTAGCAGTAAATAGCGATTTTGTTCTTTTCGAACTACAAAAAAGAAAAATCTCTTCCAATCCTGCTTTAATTACACGTCATTTGAGTCAAGGGTCTACCCAAAACAACGTTGTAGTTGTAAAAAAGAAACACCGCTAATAATGTAGTGTAACGGTCGCAGTAAATAGCAATTTTGTTCTCTTTCGACAACCATCCCTCCCCCTTTCTTTCATACCATCATAGATTAGTAAAGTATCCGTTGAGATAGATCGTAAACGATTAAGTTTACCCTTATCTGTTCAGCAGATATGAAAAACCCATCCAAGAAAAGGTAACACACTGTTTAGTAACCCCCAACAAGTTGACCAATCCCCCAACCCCCAACACCATCCCAAAAAAAAAAAACATACCAAGAGAACATCTGATGAGTTATCAATTGAAAGCTAAAATAACATTTCGATTGAATTGGAACAGCAAATAGACATGCAAATTCAGGAATCAACAGCTAAAATCTCAATTATGCAATCAATTAATCCAATCAAATTAAATTCAGGAAAAAATGACCTCGCATCCAAGAGAACATCTGATGAGTCTCTGCACATAATCAACAACATCTTTCCTCTTCTCTTCAGTGTCAAGAGTCGGATGAACACAATTCACAACCTCTTGTACAGCTTCTTCAGCAACAGCCCAACAATCCTCTGTAACTGCCGATGGATCAGGACCCAACATTTCCACCCATCGAGGCTCCATTTCAACCCGGTTTACGACTCCACAAGAACCCATAACCCCCCTTCCTTATCAACCAAAAAAAAAAAATTAAAAAAAAATCCTGATTATACCCAAGATAATTGTAGGGTTTTAGAGGCCATTGACAACATGGAATGTTCTAGACAAAGTAAACAAATGGGTAAATGGGGGAAAATGAAGAAAAAATATTGCTATATATAGTATTTATGTCATGTATATTTTTTTTGGATATCGGTAATCTGATTATCGTCTTTAATGTCAAGAAGAAAAAGGGAACAAAAAATTCCGGAGAAGGAGACAATTCTCAATTGCCCCCACCTCCCCCCATAACCCTACCACCCCTACCCCCTCTCTGTTCTTGTTTTCTTCCTCAAAATCCAAAAAAACTTTCTTCTGCTTTTCTTCACATCCGTTTCTACCTGCAATTACGTGCAATTCTTGTATACATATATAATATGTTTTGGGTTTTTTTTTTTCTTCGAGATTACTCTGTTTGTCGGACGCCGGTGAACTCTACGGCGGAACACGGTGGCGCAATGTTCAAATGCCGTTATTCATAACTTATCCAATTTTTGCTTTACGACTTTATATATCCCGATCAAACTTTATTATATATACTAAAATTTATGTGACTTTTCACTTTTCGAAGATCGAGTTAATTAAACGTGAAATATTAGTCAAATTAATTTCTGAAAAGTAAAAGCAAGTCATGGTATTAGTAATAATACGTAATACAAACTTACTTTCGATTAATAACCATTGATTGAAAACATCATATTTGTTTATCTTGTGAGAAGATTTAAGACTATTTGGAAAGAATTTTTAGAGCAAATAAGTAGTAGATGTTAACTAGTATAGAGATATTTGATTATTTTTTTTCATGATTTTATGCAAATATGGGATGTTTATATATCAATTACTTTTTTTTCCTAAATTGAATTTTTTTATTTATTATATTCAAGTCAAACGAAATTCATAGAAAATTTTATTATTTTTTTGTGTCAAATAATATTTGATAACATAAATTTTAAATTACTTTATATATTAAGACTTTAATTTATAGATTTGACTCTACTGTATCCCCCACTTTAAACAAATTCCCTTTTATGGAAAAATCCAAAAAAAAAAAGAAAGAGAATCTGGAACTCTTCTTCCTCGATTTATTCCTATGAATAATTAGTTAGGAGAATATTATTTTTCCTTTATTGGATAAGATAAATAACAAAATAAATGTTTTAGCATTTATAATTTTACTTTAAGTAGACGTTTGAATATAGATTTGACTGATACTTGGAAAAATTAAACGTATTTTTAAAGTTGAAAAATAATTTTCAACGATTAAAATTGTATTTGAACATGCATTTCATTTTTAAAAAACCATGTCTCCAATTGATCAAATTTGAAAAAAAGTCAAAACGAAAAGTCCATTCCAATATATACCCAAACATTGCTTTAAAAATATCTTTTTTTAAAAAAAAAAAAAAAACATTTTCAAAATCTTATATTATACGTCCGTAGAAAATATATAAAAAAAAACATATAATATTGATATAGATGAGTTTAAATTGAATAGTATAATACATACAAATTTATATTGTTAATTTTAACGTGTTAGGGATCGAGCCTAATTGCTATCGTTGTTATCGCAGTGTTTCAACATTTGTGAAATCGAGATGAGTCAAAATTATTTAATTTCATTGTTGACATTAATTTTTTTCTTCTTCTAATACGACTAGACAAACATGAATTTCAAAATTCAGATTTTTGGTTTGGACCATCTTGGTATTTAGACTTAGAACTTTAATCATTTTTCACATGCATTTCATTTTAGCATTAATTAATATATTCGTGTACTATGATTTAATTAACAACTTGAGAGAGAATAAAATGGCTTAGCGCTTTAATCATTTGTCACATGCATCTCATTTTAACATTAATATAATATCCTTGTACTATGATTAAACAATTTGAGAAAGAATAAAATACCATAAAAAGACCCGTAAGGATAATTAGGTTGATACATAGATAGTACTTAATAAAGAAAGTCACACATCAATTTCTTATATCAACATTTTCTCGATCTAATTTGTCACATTGAATTTGCCTAGTACAAGAATTATTGCACATGAGTGAATTTATCTGATGCATACACACCTAAAAAATAGAAATAACGAATCTCCGCGATAATTCCAAAATAATCCACCAAAATAAAATAATTAATTAATTATATATCATTTAGGTAATGAAAAAACAAATGAATTTATCACCTAAATGTGTAACATAGCAAGTAAAAAGATCAACCATGTGTAACATATCAAGTGCCGCCATGTGAATACCAACTTGCTTGTCGCAAGTCGCAACATAAGTTTTGAGTCGATTTGTCTTTTATTTATCGATAATGTAAAAAATAAAAAAAATTTACATAATTTATACAGTAAACGTTAAAAAAATATTAATTTTATTAAAAACATGAGTTTTGAGTCAATTTTGTCATTTACTCATCGATAGTGTAAAAAGTATATTTACATCACTTATACGGTAAACGTTAAAAAAATTAATTAATAAAACATGAATTTTGAGTCAATTTTGTCGTTTACTCATCAATAGTGTAAAAAGTATATTTACATAATTTCTACGGTAAAAGCTAAAAAAATATTAATTTTATTAAAAACATGAGTTTCGAGTCAATTTTGTCGTTTACTTATCGATAGTGTAAAAAGTATATTTACATCATTTATACGGTAAACGTTAAATTTTTTATTAATTTTACTAAAAACATGAGTTTTGAGTCAATTTTGTCATTTACTTATCGATAGTGTAAAAAGTATATTTACATCATTTATACGGTAAACGTTAAAAAATTATTAATCCACATTTAACACTCACAAAAGAATCTGCAATATTATTTTGTGCAAAGCTTATTGTTCACATCTTCGCTTAAATAAGCAATACTATTTACTATAACATATATTTTTTGAATTGGTAATCACGTGTAACACACGTGTCAAAAAACTAGTTTTATTAAAAACATGAGTTTTGAGTCAATTTTGTCGTTTACTTATCGATAGTGTAAAAAGTATATTTACATCATTTATACAGTAAACGTTAAAAAAAATTAATTTTATTAAAAACATGAGTTTTGAGTCAATTTTGTCGTTTACTTATCGATAGTTTAAAAAGTACAGTAAACGTTAAAAAAATTATTAATTTTATATTTTGTCGTTTACTTATCGATAGTGTAAAAAATATATTTACATCATCATTTAAACAGTAAACGTTAAAAAAATTATTAATTTTATTAAAAACATGAATTTTGAGTCAATTTTGTCGTTTACTTATCGGTAGTGTAAAAAGTATATTTACATCATTTATACAGTAAACGCTAAAAAAATTATTAATTTTACTAAAAGCATGAGTTTTAAGTCAATTTATCTTTTATTCATCGATAGTGTAAAAAGTATATTTACATAATTTATACGGTAAACATTAAAAAATATTGATTAATTTTACTAAAAACATGAGTTTTGAGTCAATTTTGTCGTTTACTTATCGATAGTGTAAAAAATATATTTACATCATTTATACGGTAAACGTTAAAAAAATTATTAATCCACATTTAACATTCACAAAAGAATCTGCAATATTATTTTGTGCAAAACTTATTGTTCACATCTTCGCTTAAATAAGCAATACTATTTACTATAACATATATTTTCTGAATTGGTAATCACGTGCAACGCACGTGTCAAAAAACTAGTTTTATTAAAAACATGAGTTTTGAGTCAATTTTGTCGTTTACTTATCGATAGTGTAAAAAGTATATTTATATCATTTATACAATAAACGTTAAAAAAATTTAATTTTATTAAAAACATGAGTTTTGAGTCAATTTTGTCGTTTACAGTGTAAAAAGTATATTTACATCATTTATACAGTAAACGTTAAAAAAATTATTAATTTTATTAAAAACATGAGTTTTGAGTTAATTTTGTCGTTTACTTATCGGTAGTGTAAAAAGTATATTTACATCATTTATACATTAAACTTTAAAAAAATTATTAATTTTACTAAAAACATGAGTTTTAAGTCAATTTATCTTTTATTCATCAATAGTGTAAACAACATATTTACATAATTTATACGGTAAACGTTAATTTTTTTTTATTGAATGCTATTAAAAGTCGCGCGACAAAAAAGCTTATCTTTTTGCACATATACAGTGAGATAGAGATATCATTACTACACGTTTAAGGAAAAGCCAAATTTATACAGAGTATCATATTTGTCATTTTTCATAATTCCGTTACACGGTGGGTCACACGCAAATTTTAAAAATTATACGTCATCTTTAGAGATGTTCATGAGTCGGTTTGAGTCGATTGTTGATTAAATACTATTAACATAATTTTACTCGATGTAACAAGCCATTTGTCACAAAAATATATCCATGCTTCTAATAAAAATATATCCATAAAATATTTTCAAATGACCTGATAATGTAAAAAAAGAATCATATTTTATAAGTTTAAATAGCGTAGACCACAAATTTATTGGGTCACGGTTTAAGCGTGTAAACTTTCTATGACATGACGGTATACAAAATAATTCTGTTTGTTTGGATAATGTCTTTTTACGTAATACAACAAAGTGACAAATCCTTTTAAGTATGAAAAGGACAAGTAAAGGAATCTTGAAAAATTGCAAGGGGGATCATATCATAAGTTATTTAATAACTCTTTTCTCGGATCAACTTACATTCATCTCGACTAATTTTATGAAATATATGTCACCTTCCACCAACCAGGACATTTTGAATGTTTTTATTTCGATTAAAATTTGAAATCTCATAGTTCTCGACTACTTTATTGATTTCATATTGCATACTTCAAATTACTTGGATTGAAACGTAATTGTAACATTTGGCAAAATACGAAAGGCTTGCCAATTATTGCATAATTAAAGATGAAATAATTATTAAGTTGCATTAGCCAATTATTATTTTTCATTATTATTAAGCCATAAAGAAGGACGAAGCAATTGCATCCTCTTTCCCTACTTAAACTTTCTCATTGGAGACTCATTTTTAATCAAGTTTGATTGTTTGATCAATAAATTTGATATTCCAACGTCGATCCATATAAAACTAAACACTAATTTATACGTCAATACTTTCTGAAAACAGAATGGAGTTGATTTCTCGATCACTCAACTAGTAATAGTAGTTATTATCTTAGAATATCATTTTCTCTGTTGAAGAAAATTAGATTCAACAAGAAAAGTGATATTCTGAAATAATAAGTATTAGTTGAGTGACTATCCGAGAAATCAACCTAAAAAGAACGGCTGAGAAACCACTTCCACAACCCATAACCTTCTATTTTTAACAAGTATTCTGTAACTTTTTATAAGCATTAATAAGAAAAAAGAATGTCTACCCAATTTTTGTATCACAATCAGTGTAGTGCAATCACCATGAGTTGATCTAAACTAAAAAGGGACAGCCCGGTGCACTAACTCCCGCTATGCGCTATTAGGAGTTAATTTAACTACAACTTCCTGATAGGACAACTTGCTTTTAAGGTAACAGTCTGAAAGGATACTTATTCCTTCTTACCTCGTGCAATATCAACAAGATATCTATTCAAATGCTGGCCAAAAATCTTGGTAGAGAATGACTCAGCAACGTGTTGACGAGCATCTTGCCCCATTTTTTCAGACATGTGAGGATCCTGAATAAAAGTAGACATTGCTGAAGCAAACTCTCGTGGGCTAGGGTCACAGAGGAAGCCCGTCACGCCATGCTTTACTGTCTCCACTGGACCCCCACTATTGCAGGCAATAACAGGTTTATAGGCTGCCATTGCTTCCAAAGGAACAATGCCAAAATGTTCATCCTACTCTTCCAAAAAAGGAAAGAAAATGTCATCCTACTTTCAAGGTGAAAAAAATATGGGAAAAGACGAAGATGCTCCTTCTAACAGCATACTCCAAGGTAAGAAAAACATTCTTCCAACAAGTTACTCTCAAGAACAAATGTTTCTTTTCCTCATTGAAGAGATAGTAGAATCAAACATACCTTTGGTGTATAAAGAACACATAGGCATTGGCCAAGGAGCGCATTTCTCTCAGCAGTAGAGCAAGATGTGATGAATCTGACTCGCTGAGAAACACCTTCCCTTTCTGCCAACTTTTTCAGTTCTTCTAGATACTCGACATTCTCTCTAAGGCGATTATCAAAGCCTCCTGAAATAAAAAGCAGGAAGAACTCTATTAGCATGCAAGAAGATTTCTTGAGTATATATTCAGCCACTGATGGTAGACAACAGGTATCTTGGACTCGTTTATTGAAAGCATACTTCAAATCCATCTATTCAAGGTATTAAGGGAACATAAAAAAAGAAGAAGAGGGATTACCATCAAAGGGAGACAAGCACCCAAAAAATTCCTATAGCTAACTTGATCAATAACTAGTAGCATCTGATTTTTACATAGTTTCAGGGCAAATATCCTTATCATTTACATGAGATCAGACAGGTTCATATATCTTATTGGCTCTCAAACTCCGCAAAACCTCTAACAGAATATCAGAAACGTTTGCACTACAAACAGCAAGATAAATAATGCAAATCAACCATACAAGATGAATACCAACAGCAAATAAAAGAGATGACAGAAGCAAAACAGAGAACAAGAAAATGTTGGTGGATAATGCAGCATACATTGAACTAGAAGAATTGAAGAAACTTGCCTGCAACAGTCAAGGAAACATCATTCATGTCAACTCCTTGATGATCATGGACTTCATGGGCGTGAACCATGGCAAAGGCAGATATTGCCAATTCTATGTTCTTTTTTCTTTCAAATCGATTGATGGATAGAAAGTTCAGCCTAAAAGAAATGAACAACTAAAGTTATCACTGTATTGCTCCAATTTTATTAGATGCCCCTCCAAGGGACAAAGGAATAACTGAAATGATACTACCATCTGATATATTAGTTGTGTTTCTTTGAGCTCTATGGAGTAACCTTCTCTCTACCTCCCTACTATCCCTCCCCCTCCCCCCTTCTTTTTTAAGTGCGCGTGGAAGGGCAGGAACTGCAGGGATGCATTTGAAAATTAAAGAAACAAATATTGAAATCTGTTGTGTTATTGCAATCAGACCTCGAACTAGAAGGTACCAAGAGATGGAAAGGTGTCTCTTACTTGATGGCATCAGGTTTCTCAAACTGATCAACATTGACCGCTGGGTACAAAACAGCTGGTTTAATCCCACGTGCATCTATGTTCTTGAAGGTTGACGCAAAAGTAGATGCTGTAAACCTGCTATTAACCAGGATCAAATCTGCCATTCCTATAGTTTAACCAAGCAATCAAAGAAGAAGCAGATGTTTAAACAGATAAGAAAAAAACAAGTAAAACATCTATAAAAGAGAAACAAACACCAAGGACAGAAGGCAGGACTGTCAACAAAAACCTGTGGTTATTTCTTCTATGAAGTCAATAGGTTTCCGATATATCCTCCTAAGAATAGTTGTACGTTGCGCCAGCAAAAGATCTGGAAAATGGCAATAGAATACAACCTGCATGAGGTATAAACTTCATACATCTCAATAATCATATCATAGCAGTTGATTTCATCAAATCCATCCAAATACCTTAGCAGACTTCTTTAACTTCAATATCGGAACGACAACAGAGACTTGATCTGCTAGAATTATATCAAATGAAGGCCACATAAACAACAAGCAGAGAGCAACAAACATGCACCGTAAGTATGCACATACTGCATGAAGCCGATAAAAGATATGTCGAGGAAGAAAAGCACCATAAACTGTAATATCAAACACACCTGTAAAGTGGTATTCACATTAGTAAGGGCACAATGAATGTTTGTTTAGCATATGACTAGAGTGTAGAAAGTAAGATTTCTAACCAGACAGAGTCTCCTCAAAACATCGATTTTTATCATGATGTGAAGTAAAAATGTGAACTTTGTGCCCTAAAGAAGCAAGTTCCATAGCAGCATCAACAATTAGCCTTTCAGCTCCACCTAAACATGATAAAATATGCTTCCATTAACCCATAGATCTCCTCACTGACGCAAAAAATTATTATACCCATTTTTTAAAAATTTGTGATCTTCTACAAATAACTCATTTGATCAAGCATTCAACAAATTGCAATGATAAACAGATCTATGAAAGAAATATAAATATGTGTAGATAATAATTTACCGATTCCGAGATCGGGATGGATTATCGCGATTTTCATCTTCGAGCTCCCGTTTTTCTCCATTGTTGTGTATGAGAAAAAGCGGGTGTAGGGGAAAATAGAGATAAAAAACGGGTCGGGTCAAAAGCCGGAGATTGCTGAAGGAGAAGAGGCGGGAGAGAACGCCGGCGCTGGATGTAAAATTACTCTTTTAGTCCGTCGTAATTTTTTTTTAAAAATAATATAATTTTAATATTCTCATTATACAATTTGAAAAATATTCTTTATTTTCTGAAAATTTATGTTTCAATAAATAATGTTATGTAAATTAAATTAAAAGCAAAGGAATTTTTTTCTTTTTTTTGGGTTTCCCACCGGTGTCTGCTCCGGAGCTCCGACTAAATTCGGATCGCGCTCTGCAGGTCCCATTTGGGGGTGGCGCTCCCAATAGAATTTTCTCCATACCCAGGGCTCGAACCCGAGACTCCCACCAGTGTACCACGACCCATGTTGGTAGAAATGTTTTTATTTTGTTGTTGTTGGGTTGTTTTTTTAGTAGGGCACACGTTAAACAAATGCTTAAATAAAATCAAAAGGGGTTATCTATGTGGTAAACATCTTTCGCCTCGACTTTAAGTTATGAATTCGAATCACTAAAGAAGCAAAAGGGAGCTCCTAGAAGAGGTAAAAACGCAAAAAAGAAACTTGGATATCAAATATCAGTGAGAAATAGATGACTATTATTGGATTGTTGGTACTTTAATACTTATTATTCCTCTCTCTATCTCAAGTGACTCATTTAAAATTTTGAGATTTAATTTCTAAATTTTAACTTAGAAACTTCAGCTTTTTAAAATAAAATATATATTTATAAATTACATAAATCGTACTATAAATCACAATAATTTTAAAATATTTAAAAGCTTATAAAGAAATTTTATATAAAAGAATATTTAATTAACTATTGAAATTTTAATTGTATCACGAGAGAGTAATTTGTTACCAGTTGTAGAAATGTAGACAATTCTGTCTGTCTTAGCCTTTCTCATCTCCCCTGCTCCCTCCTTCAACTTACCTTATTCAATTTTATTTTGGCAATTTTATGTAATCACCTTAAATAGGGGAAAAGGTAAAGAGAAAATTTACATCTTCTCAATTAAATATTGAAAGTTACTATGTAAAAGTCTCATTTATGGGAAGAGACAAGAACTAAAATAATTAAAGACTTGAGCAAAATGAACAAAGAAATCTAATCAATTCGAATTCAACATCTTCATTTGCTTCATATGAACATAAACTAATCCAAGAAAGAAATAATCTGAGAGCTGCTGAGGAACATAATACTCAACTAGGTAAATTAGTATAGTATATAAGTGTGTGTAACTCGTACAAAAATGCTAAGTTGCGACAGCTATCCTTATACTTCAAATCTACCAACTGCAATGCAAAATAGAAAACTATATTCTTTTCAAATGTTGTAAGTTGTAACACATTGTGTGACGTATGGAAAACTTTGCAGACACATCTTCATTGCTGAAAACGTCTACCTATACTCTGATCAAACAGCTAGCCAATAGCCAACCGTTAGAAGCTTTATACGTGCTGATCCTTGCTAGAATTCCAGCTAGGGGCCTGAGCAACAACACTATCTGGTAAATTGCCAGAGCCTTTTTCAACATTTATTAGAGGATCGGTTTCACTTTCGTTTACCTTCACCAAAGAAACAACAGAGAGAATTAGTAAATCTATGTTCTAAATGCATAAAGGAAAGATGATAGTAAAACACAAGTCCCCACCAGCTACTGGAACTGTGACCATTCGGTATAAGCACTAGAAGAGTAGTGGTTTAAAATGAAGGGAGCATAAGGTTTTAGAGTTTACTTTTCCTCCAGATCTGCCTCTCCCATGACCCATGACACTAACTAATTAAACCATTTTGCAAGTTTCGTTTTCTTTCCGTCTAGAAGTGTAATGTAATGAGGTGACACACAATGAGGCAGTAAAGGGAGCACAAGGATTTAATAACAACTTTCTTCTAAATCTTCCCCTCTAACAACTTATGCCACTAACTAAACAATTTCAGAAGAAATATTGCAAATCTAGTACTAGTGTAATGAGGTGGAATGAAGGGAGGTAGTATTGGGCATATTGGACATCGTTAACAATCATCTTGCAAATCAAGATATTGCACAAGTTGGTGTATGATAATATGAAATACCTTTTTTGTCTAGCACAATGTGGAACACCAAAAAACAAAGGTGTAATACCTGAGACAGAAGGGATGCAGCCTCTATAGACTTCTGCTGGCTCTCAATGGAACAACAATATGAATAGAGTATCATCCCAAGCATAGCAATGACGATACCCAGAATGTTTCGCCAGCTGAAGGGATCACGAAGTAGAACATACCCAAAGGCCAAAACAAGACATGTTTTTAGATGCCCAAGGACCTGATAGGTGACTGGAGAAGTCTTGCCAATTACCAAAAAAGTACTGAAGTTCACAGACACTGATATAAGGCAGGATAGAACAATAAAGGCCTGCCATCAACACGTTGAAGTTAACAAATAGTGCTAAATGCCAATATCTAGCTTAAAATTGAAAATTATTTTCTAACTTACCACCACATTTTGGGTGTAGTTGAAAGCAAATACATTCTGATTTGTCAAAAGCCAATCTAAAAATGGTCCTACTATAAACAAAGTAATTGATTGATAAGGACAAGATTGATACAGGAGCTGAGTTGAAGAAACCTTGAACTTCTTCTGGATGGTATTCGTCATCTAAGAAGATGGGTTAAGATATCCAAGCAACAGAAGATATGATGTAATAGCTGTGAACTATAGGTCCAACATCATTTTCTATCACATACAAAACAACTTCCATAAAAATTTAAAGTCTTATTTGCCAAAAATAAGGTTGCTAAACTGGGGATTTATGAAGTAAGCAGAGCCAGTAAGGGAAAGAACTGAAAAAGATTGATTGACCATTCAGCAAAGGATACAATCTGCGCGATACAAGTAGTGACAATTGCAAACATAGATAAAACAGAACCCAGTAAATTGAGCTGCAAATCAGTTACTGTTGCAATTCCAACCCCAAAGAGAAGAACGGTAAGTGCAAGCTGGATATTCCTACTGCAAATCATAGTTGAGACAGGAATCAAATCGTTACTAAAAATGTACAACAAAAAGGGTAATTTCATAAATGCTTAAGCAAATGAGTAAATGAATGCAGAATGTTATTTAGATAAAAGTATCAATTTATAGGGCAATAGCATCACTCCAGACCAAGAGATACATAGAGGTTACTTGGGTCAAAATTGTGGAGCCAAAGAAGCTCTTTTCGTGCACAAAGGTACTTCACTTGAGTAAAAATTTCTCTTCATATGCACCCAACCTTTCAGATAGTTCCCTCACTTACTGCTCCATTACTATTACATTTATCTGATAATCCACCAGTCACTTGCAACCTTAAAATTGCGTCTAGCTCAGCCTTAAATAAGTAGTCAACAGTTGCATTAAACAAGAAAGACTTTCCTTGAAAAAGAGTTCCACTCATGTTAACAAGGATGTTTCTGAACATTGCATAAAAATAGGACAAACTATCTAAGAGTGATAAAACCAAAAAAAGAAAATTAACAAAAATAGACAATGTGGAATGGGTCTTTAAATTATCAAAGACCCAAAATAAGAAGAGATGGCTTGGCTCCAAGAATCTTAATGATCAGTAACATTTTACAGGAATATATCAAAAGCACAACTTGTCAAAAAACTTGGTCTTCCACTATCTCATTTAACCGTATTAGCAGCCAGTGAAATCATTTCACTGGCTCAACCTTTAACTATGGATGATGGTTGGCCCTAAATCTAGTATAGAAACGATTGTATATGGGAATAATGTTATACCTCTGAATTCAACTTTCTAGATAAGGACAAGACATAGGATTCAGACTCTTAATTGTTCCAAGAAATTACTTCTGGTTTGACGGTTCAAGCAAACCACATGTTGACGAAAAGCTTCTCCAATGTTATGTTCCAAGCTTAATAAAATGAGAACAAATTCCTATGTTTGATATGCTTGGAAGAGAAAAATTCTCAAAAATAGATGTTAAGTAGATGTAGTGTGATCCTCTATCTACCTAGTGTAACATAACTGATTTTTTAAGAACTTTTTGTGGAAATAATAAAGTCATCGTTTTGCTGGTATCCTGTGGAATTAGTCGAGGTGCGCAAAAGCTGGCCTGGACACCACAGTCATCACAAAAAAAAAAAAGTCGTTTTGAGAAAGTCAAGGTTGAGTACTTTTACCTGAATTTTTTCCTGTAGAAAAGAGTCTCCAAAAGAACTGTACAGGGGATGATTGCTAATTTTGTCATCTAAAATGCAAAACAATGAAGAAAATCAGGAAAAAAAAACTGCATTTAAGATCCTAAAATTAGTCAGAAGCTAAAAGGCTTGCTTTGTAGAGACCACTTAGAATTGAGTTTGTGATGAATGTTTGAGACCAATAGGGAACAAGAGAATCTCATCACATTAAGTAAAGTAGGTTCTAACCACAAAAGCAAAAAAGAACCACAAAAGGGAAAAAGTTTGCTGCCCCTCCCCAATAAATGAAAATAGAAAAGAACCTTACAATTCAGCTAGCTATGCATGTTGATAATTAATTTCATAATGATCATTAAGCATTTCATAATAAGATTTTTGTAGCACATCGTGATGTGAATAATTTAAGTTTACAGTGGAACAAGTTGCAATTTCAAATTTAGATCTTATAAAACCTAGCTACTCCAAACAAGTAATCACCAGAAAACTAATTTATGTGGAAATGCTATCCCAGTGGATACATTGCTATACCTTGAAATATAGGTCCAGAAAAAAGGGGACAAGGAATGAGAATAAAGAATAAGGAGGGGGAAAAGAAGATCTTATCCAGATAAATCACTATTTAAGGCAGCCAGGATCCCAGGTAAAAAACATTTAAACCAGATAGTCATTAACAGCAAAAAGGAAAAAGAACAAACCTGATAAAATCCAACAGAATTAAACCCCAGGCTTAGATTAAGAAGTCCAATAGAGGACCCATTCAGTATTCCAAAACCCATAACGGCTTTTGGATCAAAAGGCTTGTGCTCAAAAAATCTCATCCATCTTGCCACATGGAGAGAACAAAATGTAACTAATAGATGCCAGCTTGTCAAAGTCGTAGCTGAGTGAAAATTTAAGAAGTTAGAAACTCAAAGCAAAATGATATAAGAATTGAAAATTTTCTTTTATGAGGTTTTGCAGGTACCAAAATAGAAGTGTCAACAAATCAACAATCCCCTGATCCAAATTGGATCATCCTTTTCCCAACTCCCTATTTCCTTATCAATTTTTTTATAAAAAAAAAAAAGTGTCAACTGACAACCAAATTTATTTTTGATGTGAATGCGCAATATCTAGAAGTATCTTTCATTTCCATTATGTTCTAATTTTTGTTTAACTATATGCAAACACTTGCACATGATTTTGTGTTCTCTCCTTCTTTTTTGGTACATTTGATTCTGTGTTCTCTCCTACTACTGCTCGTATGTCATAAGCCAAATTCACCAACTGTCAAATTGTGCTGTTTTACATTAAAGGAATAGAGGAAATAATTGCATAATGACTAAAGAAGAGCACAAACAGAGAAATAACTAAGCCAAATATTTGAGCTTGTTCTGGTCCCCACTAATTACATTGTCGAACCATTTTTCAACAGAGAATATTGACGTTTACTGAATCACATTCACCCAAACAACTACTATCTATGCCTCAATCCCAAGCTAGTTGGGGTCGGTGCATTCATCCCAATAGAAGAAACGAGACAATCTTAGAAAACTTTCCTGCACAAGCTCTTCGTGAATTTCATAGAACCATGTTAAAGCAATCAATGAATCAATCAACTATCCTTCAATCCAAATATTTGTTATTGGCTATATGAAATCCTCTACTTCGATGTATCAGCTAATTCATCTTTTAAGGTAAATTACATACTATCAATTATAAAGCAGGTACCTAATTTCACGAAGCATGTAAGCATTTCACTTGTAAGATTAGTCATTACACTAATGAACCCGAACAAAAGAAAAACAACAAAACACCATCCATTATTTGCATTACGAAAAAAAGTTATCAAAACTCACCAAATGTAAAACCTAATGTGCTAATAAGCGCCTTATTGCAAATTACAATGGACACAGAAGACACCACCGACAAAGACAGTGCTCCAATGGTCCCCAGCTGAAACCTCTGGCTTTCTGTCATTTTCGCTCCTTCTCCAATTCCAACTTCAAAATCTACACATCAATATAAATTTCCACACATAAACCTAAATACAAAATCATCTCGCAATTTGACAACCGAGTTTTTTGTTTTTACCTTATCGCAATCGTGCGTCCATGAATCATACAAAACCAGCTCAGCTGAAAACAAAACGTTCAAATATATTTAAAAACGAGATTTATTCAACATAAATATATACAGATCCAAACACGAACAACAAATTTAAGAAAAATGCAGAGTAAATTTTTAAAAAAAATTAAGAATATGTTAATATATTCAGAAGATTACCGAAATGCAAACTTATAGATCTGATACTTTATATATAAAATTGGATTATTTTATCAATCTTCATACGATTATACGAACAAGTAAAAAGGAGAGAAAAATGGAGGAAGAAGAAGAACCTGTAAAGCTTCGGATCACGAAAATGGACAAAGTGACAAAGGCGCTAAGTGTTCGATAGAAGTTGAAGCATTATTATTAGAATTAGAAAGAGAGCGGAGAAAATTGCACCACTAACATTTATACTTTTTTGTAATTTAATAATTAAATTGGTGACTTCTTAACTGAATTCCTGCTAGCTTTTCGCCTGCGGGTCATGTGACTGTGTCTATGAGAGGGGTATATGTATTAATGAAATATTTGGGAAAATTGAAGGGTTGCGACATGAATTGCATTTAATTTTGATAATTATTCTCTATCTTTTGTCGTAAAATTATTTGTAAGTTTTATTATTAGTTATGATAAGACATCAAATTTAAAATTTATTTTTTTAGATTTTTTAACTAAATTTCGATTAGTTTTTTTTTTTACGGGTTATGTGACTGTGTCTGTATCTGTGAAAAAGGTATATACAGGAAATATTTGGAGAAATCGATGGGTTTCAACATGAGTGTTGCACTCAGATGATAACCATCATCGACCTCTTGTCTTAAGATTGTGATTCGAGTCACATAAATAAATTTATTTACAAATTTATTATATGCTCAATAATACGTAAAATTTCAAAAAAAAATTAATTCAAGTTAATATATATATAATAAAATGAAAGAAAATATTGGAAGAAAATTTAATAGGTTTATAAGGAACATTGAAGTCTAATGTTCACCATAACCATGTTAACAAACAATTATTATTCGATATTAATAATAGTTGAATAAATATTGTTATAATTTAACAATGCTTGGAAATAAAGACTTATTTCATATTTGTGATTGAATGTAGACATTTCTCTTGCATTAATTAAAATATATAGAAAATGAATCCAAACATATTACTACATTCATTGTTTCTACTATGTAAATGCATTCCAATCATAATATTGATAAATTTAGAATTTCTAGAATACGAGTGTACCTTAAAAATACAAATTATTAATATTAATTAAAATTGATTTCTAGCTTTTAAGGTAAATAACTCTAAACACAATAAAATGCATTATGTAACTTTCTTATAGTATGAGTGTTAGATTGTTTATGTCAATTTTAGAAATTATATACATACAATATTTAATTTTATAAAGAAATTATGAATTTACATTCCATATTTTCCCCCTATTAATTAATTTGCAAATATTCTCATAATGTATCACATTGTCTTGTATCATACTGTATTGTTTTAATGAACACAATATTTAGATTGATTTTATCATTCTCATGTCAATTGTCATACATCCATAATTTGAATGATAAATCTATAAGAAAAGTAAGGTACGGAGTAGAGCTACCTTATTTGTATTGACATATTGTATTGTGAAAAGGTAGGGTAAATAATGAAATATAATTATTATTAATAATAAATAAAGACAAAATGAAAAGAAAATATTCACATCAAATCAATACTACATAAAACGAGTCTTTTCATTATTATCTAACAATAGATATAAACGATATCATACAATATAATTTAAGTAACAATCAAAACAAATATTATACTTAAACTAATTATACAATAAATGATAACAACCATCCAAACAAGGTGTTAAAAAAAATCTTTAAAAAGAATGAGAAGATCTAAATGTTCTTTTATTCTTCTACTACTTTACTGTTCCTATACAGAAAATCAAATATATTTAATACTATAATTTTTAATTTAGGAACTAAGTGTAAAGTAGTAATTTTTTTTATTTGGCACAAATTACGAAACAGCATAGTCAGGACTTAACCCTTATTTGAAAAATGATTCAAACGAAGGATTTATATAATCGGAGCGTCGCCGGAGTATTTTGTTCGGAGCTTTTATGCAACCGGCGAAGAAATCGAGGATCACCTGGCCTGACCCGACCCGACAAAATTGATTTCTTAAGGAACCCTACGAAGGATTTTGGGTTTTAGGGTTCCATTTCATGCTTTTACGAATGGATATCGACACTGATATTTCTCATTGGATTCTCGAATTCATCCTCCGGCAACCGCTCGACGACGGCATTCTTAACGGCCTCATTCACGTTCTTCCACTCTCAAACGACAAGCCGAATTTAAAAAAGGCGCTGCTTATCCGAAAAATCGAATCTGAGATTTCTAACGGTTCAGTTAATGAGAAAATCCTCGAATTTCTCGAACTGATTGAGGAACTAAATCATCAAGACGGGATTGAAGCTTCAGAGGTTCTGAAAGCCGCGTATTGTGCTGTGGCAGTGGAGTGTACCGTGAAGTTTTTGAATAGTGAAGGGACGGGAGGTGATAAAGGTAAGTATTTTGACGCAGTAAGGAGGATATGGAAACGGAGAATCAATTTAATGGAGAAAATGGAGAATGTAGGGTTTGTATCGGAAGAGTTATGGAATTGGAGGGATGAAATAGAGGCGGCTTTATGGGATGATAGGTGTTCTTACAGTGTGATAAGGAAGAGTAAAGGCATAGTTGCTGTTGAGTCGGTTAAGTTTTTTGTTAGAGAAGCTAAAGAGAGTATGGGGTCTCCTTTTCTTGATGTTGTGGCGGAAACTTACCAGTCTGATGAGACAATGAAGGCATTTTTTGGAGAGGTGAACAAAGAAGGAGCTTGCTGGGAAAATGACAAAGGTAATGTGTTATTAAACTCTATGATATGATCAAATTTGGATGATAGTTTTGTACCTATTATCTGCTTATTGCTCCAGTTCAATGAATGATGACCAAATTATGTATGTTGGTGTTTAATGTTGAATTGTGCTTTTTTTTCTGTAGTTTATATGGTCACCCTTGATTAGATATAAAGGGAGTACTTTTGACATTTCCTAGTAATACCAATATCAGTTTATCCTTGTTAAGGGGTAAAAGATTACTTTTTGACATTTTGCTTGCTGAACTCGTATAAATTTCATGAGTTTTATGTCTAGATGATTGTTTTTCTGCTTGCAGAAGTGTCCAAAGGAAGTGCATTGCGCAGGAAGAAGCATGTTGCTTTCAAACGCACCAGAGGAGGTGTCAAGATCAGTGATTCTATTGAGTCAGAACTTGAGGCATCTGGTGGAGGTGGTCAGGATGGTTTACCGCCTTCAGCTGAAATACAGAAAGCAGAGAAAGCACTTAAATTGAGTTCATTGGAGCTGCGTGCTATGGTAAAGGATCCTCTACCTGATGCACTACGTCTTGCTGAGGCTCTTTCTTTGGCAAGGGATAATATGGGTCATCTGCCTGCTGAGAATAGCAGTGACAGAGCCCCTCCTCCAATGGCCTCCAGTAGCAGAATGGTTCAAGCTAGTGGGGAGAAATGTGTGGCGCAGCATAATTGTCATGATAGTGCTGCATCCAAGCCAGACCGAGTGAACCAAAACAGTGCTGCCAATCCACTTGAGGTATATGCATCAAAAAAGATTTTTGCCTCCACCTGCTTAAAAATACACGACCAAATGCTGCTTCTTGGCATGTATTGATGCACAATGCTCTTTAGTATGCTCTTGAATGTGTAGTAACTTGAAGTCTTCAATGCAAGATAGTATTTGTTTATTCTCAAAGCTTTACTAGCCTAGTGACTAAAGGATTTTTTGTAACTAAATGTGCAAAACTTTTTGCCAAGCCAAGTAACGAAATGATTCTTTGTATAGTAGAGATTAGAGAGGTTAGATCAGATATTAGCTCTAGATTTGGTTTTGCAAGAGGAATATTATAGCACAAACATTAAAGCATATTCTTGTTTGAAAAAAATTGTCCTAGGCACCCAAACTGTATTTGAGAAAAATATCCAAATAGAGGGAAACAAATTTGTAATTTTATGCGTGCTAATGGAGACAAACGCTGAATTTTATATACAGTTGGATGATTTCTTAGACGAGGTAACTGAAGGATCACCAAGTAAATCGAATAGGGTTACATTACCTACACCAAAGATGACGAAAGTTTCTCCCCTGAAGAAGTATGAATTTAAAAAGATCACCACGAGGAGAAAGCCCATGAAATGGAGTTCGTTGGAAGAAGACACTTTGAGAACTGGTGTACAGAAGTATGGAGCATCTCTTACTTCCTCTGACTTCAAAGAAATAACGACACAAGGTTTAGTGCTCTAATTGTTTTCCTTTTTTTCGTAGGTATGGTACTGGAAACTGGAAGGTCATCTTAGACACTTATCATGGCATATTTTCAGTGAGGACAGCAGTAAGTGTTTTCTGATACTACTACTATTTATAGACTGGCCGTATATTACTCCTACTTATGAAGTCTAAACAATTTTGTTCAGTGCGACTTGAAGGACAAGTGGAGAAACATGATATCGTAGGTATTTATTTTGAAGAAATTCCGCTCTTGTATGAGAGCCTTTTGTTTTCTTAAGCAGAGGTATGGCCTTGTATATTTATTTTGTATCATGTAAATGTCAAACTTTCCCTGTATATTTTGTTCGATACATAATACTTCAGATGAATGTTATTGTATATCATGTCTCTCTGGAGAAAGCTGTGAGCATGTTCATATTCACTCTAGAAATAGTTGCCTTTTTAGGTCCTTATGACTGATTTAAATCAGTGGATACAAATTGCAAGCTAAAGGACAGTGAAACAAGTGAATTACTAAATTTCAAGCTCAACTGATAATGTATCCAGATGCCTTTGAGATTTCAAACTGAGTTAGTTAATGGTTAAAAAACACAACAAAAGTATCACCTTTTTTGGCGAGTTTCATACCTCAACTCTCTATTGTTCTATTTACCTATCTATAACTCTCTTCGTATTAATACACATATTGATGCGTAGTTGGCCTACACGCATTTGTACTTACCATCTGTGTGTTTTAAAAGAGAGAATTTTGGTAGGTAAAGAGAACAATTGATAGTTGAGGTATGAAATCCGCGAAAAAGTAATAGTTCTTGCGTGTTTTTTTACCATTAGCTCTTTCAAATATTTGTACATGTATTGTGACTCTCATCTATCACAAGCTTTGTTGTCGATTGAGAACAAATATTTGGCCAATTCAACATTGAGGTGCTTTTTAATACAAAAGGAGTGATGGTTTAGGCGATAAAGAGAATAATGGATAGTTGAGATATAAAACTCGCAAAAAAGTTAAAGTTTAGATGCATTTTTTAGTTATTAAATCTTTCAAATATTAGTAATTGATATTAACTTACTCAATAATGTTGACGACTTGACGGGTTTCAATTATTTGAAGCGGCCAAACTTTATTGACCTTGTATATTTCAGCTAGTATTTTTCAAATAGGGTTCCTAAAATGGTTATTATTGCAATTCGTTCATAATAATGTAGTGAGTTGTTCACTCAATTTATCTGTTGTGATTTTTGAAAGTAATTGTCTCAAATTGTTATTTTAGAAGTTCAAGACAACTAAATATTTTCTCATTTCTATGATGGTAAATTAATAGTTGTTCTAGAATATTACAAACACCTCACCCTAAAATAAATAAAGAATTTTGTGCTAATAATATAAACGCCTTTAAATTGTATTTAATGGTAATAGTAGTATAAGTATTTATAACCAATACTTAATACAAATATCGTTAAACGCTTTAGCTATGGTATTAACTCAATTATTATTAAATGTTTTTGCGGCTGCTAATAGCAAGACCTATTACAACTAAATGTCTCTTTTATTGTAGTAGATTAAATGAGTAAATATTTAATGAAGAGAGCTTATAGCTTAAGAAATAAACAATAATCAGAAAAGAACCTTCCAAATTAATGTTTTCTAAAGGAACGTGTAAAAGAGAAACATGACAAATTATTTAAGACAAAAAAAGTATCAAACATTTTTTACTTTAGACTGGTGAATTTGGTATAAAGAGGTTTTCCCTCCGCTTTAAACGTCTTTTCCCCGCCTGTTCAAGCCACTAATAAGCAGATAGAGTAGAAGAGAAGGCTCGGAACTAGGTTGACTGAGATTGCCAACTAAAAGAGAGAAAGTAAGTTGGAAACTTAACGAGCAAATGCCCTATGCTCTATCAATCTAGTCTCGGTCATTCCAGCAAGCGAGCGAGCGAGTGAGACTAATGAAACCAAGGTACACTGAAGACAAAGCAATTCATTGCACTAATCTTCCTCCGTCTCAATTTATGTAACAACATTTGACTTGACATTAAGTCAAAGGAAGACTTCTAAAATTTGTGGTCTATAAATCCTTGATCATTTGTGTGAAGAGTGAATGTGACTATAAATTGTTTTATTAGGATAAATGAGAAATTTAAAAGTTAAATATGATTATAAAAAGGTAACATTTTTGCACGGACTTAAAATAAAAATGTGTCACGTAAATTGAAACATAAGAAATACTATTTAGAGCAAGAGGTGTGTATCAACGGATTCGGTCCAATTTTATATACGATTTGTCAATTTTTGATTTGTGAACACGTTAACCTGATTATCAAACCACAATCAAGCGATTTTTGATCCTTAATTGTTTGATCGATAATCAATAATACAATGCTCATATAATCATGTATACAAGATATTCATAAAATATAAATAGTAGCAAGATTTTGTATACAAGATATTCATAAAATAGAAATAGTAGCAAGAATACAAGTGTAAGACATATTGTTCGAATTTGTTCTCAAAGACACGCACAATAAATTGCGATAATAACATTACCTTGTATGTCTTTGTCACAATCAAATCTAAAATTGAAAAGAGAGAAGGTAATACTAATTAGTGTCGAGAAGAGAGAAGGTAACGGAATAGAAAGACCAGTTTGAGTTGCCATGGTCAAAAGTAATACTGAAATTTAGGAAATAAAGTTGGTACAACGTTAAAATCATTGTTATATAATTAGGAATAAAATAGTAATTTTAATATAATCTTATGGGATGATCAACCAAAATCATAAAATCGAAAACCGAACCAATAACCCAATAAAAAAATTACAAAACCATTAAACCAATGGTGTTTTTCTCTGTTCGATTTATCGGTTAAACCAAATTTTGCACACCCCTATAATTAGAGGCCATAAACTTCAAATCTTGGATCCGCTAAATCAGAAGATAAAATAATGGTGCAACCTAAAAAGAACCAAATGATGTGAAACTTTGGTAGTTTTTCCTTGATAGAGTACACATTAGGTAAAAGAACAAAGTACATTTTCCAGCAGAAGGTATGTATGAGAACCCACAAAAAGTGAAGGAATTTAAGACACAACAGACTCCTTCAACTGTGAGTATGTATAACACCTCAACAATGAGGTTGTGAACAACACTATATATCTTAACAAAAGGCTCATATAACTGGAAAAAACACAAAAGAAATTACCAAACCAAAGGTAGGGACTTAATTTACGCTTCGGCGCTTTTACCCCCTGGTTCAACATCTGCAGTTTTCACGAATCCGTTGTCAGGATGGTGCCCTTCACTCTCACTGGCAGCTTGTGACAGTAAAGAGTTGCCCAAGCTCTCCAGCCTGTTCTGCATTAGATACTCCAGGGGAAGGTTGGTAGCATTAACAAGGGAGGTCATGCTCATTCCAGCAGTGGCCTCAGCTAGCATGTCATCATCACGGTTCGGATGGCAGTTCAGGTCCAACTGTCCCTTCCCGGGTCCAAACTCCTCCACTTGATCCCCGTTTGAATTCCTTTCATTGTCAGAGTGATTCATGTGTTCGTTCTCGGAATGATTCATTTGAAGCAACTCTATTCCACTCGTCATCCCATCTGTTTCTGGTTCATCTTTAGGAGGGACCTGATCTTTTGCCTGTGCAAGTTCTGCTTCTCGTTCTGATTGTTTTTTCTTCTTACGCAACATGAGTGTTTTAAAACGACGTTTCACAGTCAAACAGACATTGCACTTACACGTGGGATGGTGCTTGCCCTTCCCACTTGGAGGCTGAATGCACACAATGCAACTGCAACCAGGGCGATGCCGAGGATGTTTTGTTGTGGCTCCAACTGAAGGCTCTCCCATGTCGCCAATGCTATCTCCCATGTCACTAGCAGCAACTGTTGCCAAGGCATCTAGGCCAGAAGACTCTAGATCTTCATTGTTTTCTACAAGTTTTCGCCTCTTAGGATCTGGAATGAGGAGACACTAATTAGACACATTCATCATAAAGCCCTTCATAAATCGGGTGGCAACAAAGAAACTCTCGAACTTGCTGGAATCTCGAAGGAACATCAATGTAACACATTTTATTTGGCAGCTCTTTAGGATGTTGGGGGGCATGAGGTATGGATTGTGCAATTAAAATATCACAGATAAAAAAAAAGAAAACCAAAAAGAAAGCTTCCCCACCAACCATAGTGAAACAGATTGCAGATGAACATCAAGATATAAATGAAAAGTCGATTTCCTAGAATCAGGAGAAAAGTCTGTTTAGCAGAAATTCCTTAATCTCACTTTTTTGAAATGTTTTTAAAAATAAACCTTAAAGCTTCAAGATGAACCATCTATTCCCAACAGAGAGGTGTATTTTGTAAATGCAAGTAAACAGAAAAGTGAGTCCTTAAACTAACATTTATAAAATGCACAGAATTTGATGGTTCAACTTGAAGCCTGTACATAGAATTATTTATTCTTTGTGAAAAGTGACCTTTTAACGACGAAACCTTTTAGAAGCTGTTACTCAAAAGCACATTCAAATCTTAATTCTACCAGCAATAAACCCATTTAAATCACATGTTGTCATTCTTGTCAATATATATATATATATATATATATCCTTGTAAAGATTGTGTCATTAACAAAGAATCAGCAGGTAAAAGAATAGGAGGGAAGATTTCTGTTAAATAATGAGAAAAGATATCTAATACCCTTGCCAACTCTAAGGAGAGCTTCCAGTTCCCTCGGACTAATCTCATCAGGAGCAGCACAAGAGCATCTGTAATAAAGTTTGCAGAAAAAGGGTAAGAAACGGTCATTCTTCAGAGAGTATCTATTTAATATATTTCATATATTAAATAACACACAATTTGTATAGGCCAATTCCCATAAAACACAGAGACACACATGAAACAAAGCAAATGCATCTGAAAAACACGATGCATTCATCTAACACAAACTTATCTTCAGTTTGTACAGACTACCAATATCATAGTAAGAAGCCACTAAATTTGGTAGAGCGGAATTACACCCATGTTTATGGTTTACCTACCAAGAGAGAGACCACTACATGGGTAAAAACCAATTTTCCTTTTTCTTTTAGCTATGTGATATCTTAAAAAATGAAAATGATTAGTCTAGCCTCAAACGTGAATCCGAAGTGGGAGATCAATGGAACCAGATATAGACCTTCTTGAGTCCCAAATATTGTCAGAACAAGTCCACTTTGCAGGAAGGAGAATGTGCAGCGGCAATCTACGCCATTTAGAACAGCTGTCACATTGAGCCCATTGCTCCTGATCCCTGTGCAACGGTACAACAGAAATCAGCATTGAAATCCAACAAAAACAAAATATCAGCAGATAGCAACCAAACATTTCTCGTAAGTGCAATTTTGATATGACCAGCTAAGGCAAAGGTGAAAACATTATTAACAAAGCACCAATAGATCTTAAAGCTTTTTTGCACTTTTTGCTTTTGATAACATTGGTATGCACAAGTTGATCCATTGACATAATAGAGAACTACAAATAAGTTTCACTCTGTACATTTAGTCTTTCCCTTACCCAGAAGATCGGGCAGTAAATATTGTCCTCTTTCCAAAGACTGGTGCTTCCTATTGAGGAAGAAAAAAAGAGAGAATTAAACTTGATTGATTGACTCTATGAAAAGCGAACAATATAGCATTAAAAGTAAGAGACAATTTTTGTGGCTTCCGTATTTTTGTTGCACTTACTTCATATTCCTCAAATTCACAGTCCTCAACCACAACAATGTTAGGCATGGCAGTTGGAGATGGCCGTAGCAATTCTTGTATTTCTTCCCAAGTGATTCTAAGTTCCATAGCATCATCAGCATGCATAAGAAGCCTCTTATTTTTGGACCCAATGTTTCTTGCCTTTTTCTTCTCTGACATCGGCACTTGCCGGTTCATAGTATCATCGCTTGTCCTGCCTCCATTCTTTTCATGTTTTGGATGGCAAAAAGAATTCGCATTACGGGAAAGAGCAAATTCAAATGCTGCAAGCATGTGACAATACCTGCTTTGCAAAAAGACCTAGAAGGCTAGAGTAAACACTCACCGGAAAGTTATCAGCCATGCCAGAAAATGAAGTTTCTCCAGAGCCATTGCCACTGGGAAGGTTAGGCGTTTGAGGATCCTGTTTTGCATACAAAAAGAGGGAAATAAATTCACTTCACTAATCAGGAAAAGAGCGCTGACTATAGCAAACAATGTTTCTGTAGATAACCTGCATGTCAACATTGTTTGTTGCCTTCCGAAATCCCATAACAAGCTTTCCTCCAGGATCTATTCGACTGAATATCACTACAACAACAGACCATAATTAGTATTTCTATCTGAAAATCATAATCACTATCAAATACAGAATCAATTGATGACCAAACTAAAGGAAAGACAGCATCTACAGTCTGATAACTAGCCATTCTGCCAGAGATGGAAAAATATCTTTTTTTATAAGATGAAAGCATGGATATTTACCAGTATCACCAGCTTGCAATTGCATATTCTGTATACAAGGGGTAACACCCTCCAAAACATACATCCGGCTGTTGTTATTGGGCCAAAATCGGAATTGAAATGTCCACTCTTTACCCTTAATATCCTGAATCCTTATAGGTAGACCCTCTGATTGGTTAATTGGAGGGAAGTATGCCTGCATAGGAATTGACATTGATTAAGCAGAAAAGGTGCATCGCAAGCTAACCATTTGAGGCCATAAAGATAACAGGCAAGATATCATATAGTCTAAACTTCACAAAGTAGATAAAAATCTGAAGAAGTAACTATTACTTCAGCACATGCTTTGGGAAGAACGAGACGGCCTATTCGTCCAGCATCACTGGCACTTAGGACCTTCTCAAACAGTGGTACAATAGTAGACTTTAAGCTGAAATTCCAGTTAAAGTTGACAAAATAGGAGCAATACACAACTCAAAGATAACTAACAGCAACCAAAAATAATACGTTGTCAAGGATACTCTCCAGCTAATTTCTCCAACTCCTGGTCTGTAATCCGAGGCCAGTATCGAGGCAGTAACTGACTGCGTCCACCACGCCCTTCAGCAGGTGGCCTTGCAATCCGTGCTTGTGAAGCCATTCCTTTGACTGATTCAGAACCTGAGGTGGGGCTAGGTTTGGGGGGCTTGGGCAATATATGGCGTGCCTTTTGGCCCTGTTGGAAGGGAGAAGTTTTGCTTTGTTCCCTTCCTTCAACATCTCCACCAAGAAAAGGCTGTCCTGAACTTGAAGTACCAATTGGAGTACTTAAACAGAAATTTAGAGACGGCTGATTGATCGATTCATACATATCTTTAACACCTTGACTTGGTCTCTCATTATCTGGTTTGCCAAAGAGAGAAGCTCCAATGTTTTGCTGATTCAAATTCGAAAAGCATGTGCCAACATTACCAATAGGAAGCATTGTATCTTGTTTCTTGTCATTCCTCTGCGTTTGAAAGAGTTGACCAGGCTCATTGGTCTGCATAAGCCTTCTTCGTTCAAAGTCATTCTCATCTATTTTATTCTCAACGCCCAGTGGCTGTGCACCCTTAGATCCCAAGGTGCCATTAGGAAAATCATCACCAGGTATCTGCAAAAGCATTTATAAGATGATTTAAGACTCAAATTACATCAACTGACCATCAGCTAAATTTGTCAAAGAGAATACTTTCGGGGAATGCAACAATTAGTAAAAGACCACGTGAAGTGGGCATACACATTCAAAGCACACGTAAAACGAACTCCAATTAGATAAGTGAAATAAAAGAAAGAGACAAAATTCATTTGTCAATATCTTGAATTTGTTTGTTTCTTTCAAGGATTAGGTTTTGGCTTTCTGGTGGGATTGTCTTTCAATGTTGCATGGGCACAATATAGACGCCAGATATATAGTTATAATAACGCCAGAAAACCAAAACACATAGAATGTTTGCTCTAAGTGAAAAAGCTGCATCAATTTGCCGAATTACTATGTGAAGGGTAGAAAGTGATATACTAAGGTGGCAGTTACAATTTTCACTCTGGATGGTTACTTAGTACTCCAGCATGGAACCAAACTGCGATTAACCTTACTCTTTTCCCATAATGGAGACAAATTATTTTGACCCTGCATTTTAAGATACTTACCCATATCTTTAAAATATTATTTAGAAAGTTTTCTTAAAATATGACAAGTAAAGATAAGACACTGTATTCAAATATACCAAGTAAGCTTGCCAGAAAGAGCATATATCAACTATGACAAGTGAACGTCTGAATATCAAATAATCAAAATATTAAAGCACAAAAAAAAAAGAAAAAAGAGAGCAACCTGTTGTGTCTGTGTTGCAAGGAAATGGCACTTGCATTGACACAAGACTGGCTAATTCTAAGAGACCTAGAAACCAAGATACATAGGTCAATTTCTCTTAAGTGTAAAAGCTGTCTCAATTTGCAGAATTACTATGTGAAGTTTTGAAAGTAATATTATGCAGTGGCCGTCCGAATTTTCACCATTGATGGTTATCAGCATGAAAGTAAACTGCCTTTGGCTTCACTCTTCTCCCATTAATGGAGAGCTAATTTTGACCCTGTTGTTTTAACTATATCCACACATCTTTAAATTAAACAACTACTAATACTACGAACGCTTCATTTCCAACTACAAACCTCTCTATAATGGGGTTGTTTGCCTCGATATCTCTTTGTTACTATAGTGAAGTGTTGTTATAGAAAATATATAATGTAACATGAAAAATCAATTCCAAAACAATCTTGGCCATTATAGTGAAATGTTGGTATAGAGGTCAAAGGATGGTTGCTATAGAGAAGTTTGACGGTAGTTGGATCGCTCTATAGTGGAATATATAATCGCACTATCTGCTTTGCTCTATTTGCAAGTATTATTCCAATAATTCAATAACTTGAGATTCTCTACCTCTTACTACATACACATCTCTACACAGACTGAACCTAATTATTATAACTAGAAGCGAACGATCATGAGTAAAATAATTTTTTTTAGTACATGACAACTAAAAATAGAGAATTTATGTCAATTACAAAGTAAGCTTGCCAAGAGAGAGCAAAAAATAAATTTGACAAGTTAATATGTGATATGATACTAAACGTCAATAAAACACAGCGAAGTTTATATAAAAAGAGGTTGATTTATTGATTGATTAGAGAAACAGAAATAAATAAAGGAGGGTACGTACATATGTTTTATAACTATACAAATATCTTGACCCATGTACCTTTTTCTATTTACAATTTTCTTGACCATTTCCTTTAACAAAATCTTTTTTCATCCAAAATTTTAATGTGTAAATGAACAATTCTAGATTTTCAATACCATTTCTTTAATGCGATGAACCTTAAAACCAAGTAATCAACAACAATCACCAATTTAATTTTTTGATCCATTCCAATAAGTTTGACGTCTTTCCATGGATGAAAAGTATTCTTCCTTTAATAATTTAAATTAGTAATCCTATCCCAATTTTTATTACATCCCTTCCATTTTGGTGCATTCGAAAATATTTCACACCATTCCACTAATAAATATTATTTTATACAATTTTCACAAGTTCTTAGAATTCAAATCTTTTCACCTATCAAATTTATGAGACGTGAATTTTTCTCTCTTAATTTCTTTCTTTCAACTATTAGGTTAAGTTGTTCTTACATTACTAATTTGTAAAATATACAAGTCAAATAATATCTTAAACTGCTTATCCAACCAAATGGTGTCACCTAAATTAAAAGGAGGTAAAAACTACCACTATAATTTATTATTTCACATCTTTGTAACCACTACTCAATTTTTACATTCCAAATTATTATTATAAACGCTTCTTTATTAATCATGGTATAATAATCTTAAACATTTTATCTTATTATCTATACAAGTCAAAGTATGTATTTGTATTGGGATGAAGGAGTATTTTTTGACAAACTACTTCATTTTACTCATTTGAGTTATTGTTTTTACATGCTCTAAAGTTCTCATATAATTTTTCTTTTTTTAATCCCTAAACTAATCAAATGCGATAAAGTAAAATAAATAGAGCAAAACATGTGAATGAGGCATAACCATTTTACAAAGCTAAAGGACTTCAAACTATTTTAGGTTATTCTCCCTAAAAGTGAGGTTATCAGCATATTTCGTGTTCAAACATCCTCATATTGAGTTATTGCAGTAAAAAGTATTGGAGAGAAATTCACTGTTCCTCCTTCTCCATAAGCGTATTTATTTTATTCATAAAATAAATTGCACTAAGATGCTTATAATACTAAAAATTTTAGAGAGCACAAAGAAGTTGTAAAATCTTCTATGTCATTTACATTTTCTAATTTAAGTGAAAACTGTGAAGTGTGGAAGCATTTAGCTTTCTAGAGAATGCCCCTTCAAAACATATCCAATTTCTTTGTTTCCATAAAGTCCATCCTATACATAATACTCCTTTAAGACAACAAGGATCTACTACTCTAAAGTTAAAATGATGTTTTTAAGGATGTTAACTGTATATTCATCAGCACAAAACGCTGGCTGGTAACCAAATTTACATAAAAAGATCCAACGGATTAATCTGTCCTTTTCTACTTACAAGGATTGTTTTGCTTTCATTTTGGAACAACAAGGCTTTTCTACATAATTCTAAAGCCATGTTGGACTTCATGAACTCATAATACAACTTGCGAATCTCTACAATTAGGTTTATACTTTTGGATGTGACTCCGGCACATCCTTGGTTCTACTTTAGTGTTCTCCCACACCGATGCAGCGACCTACAACCATCCTTTAGTTTACTATAGAAGCTGCAACATTATAGGGTTAAACAGAAGCAGCAAACCTTCCTACTTCACTAGCAGAGAAGATGCAACGTAAAATTACTCATGAGATCTAATGAAGAACCAGATAACAATATAGAAGTTAACAGAGTTTATGAGACAACGTTAATATATGGTATACTTGACCAAGTTACTGTTAAGCATTAGCTATCCAAGTACAATGATGAAAATGAATATGGTGCTGACAGATTATATAAGCATATAAATTAGTCTCATTAATCCAGAATAGGAGGGAGAGAGGCAGAAGACACAATACTGAGGCTTTAGGTTCACTTCACAACTAACTGCATACACTCTATGCAAACCCTACCCCTACCTTGGGAGGTAGACTGGTAGAGAGGTTATTTCCGATAGACCCTCGGCACAAGGAAAAACATATAAAAAATAAATAACGGAAGTGAAGAAATCATGGCAATTACTACAAAAATGAATAAACAATTTTTTTTAAAAAAAATAAGGATACCTGTATTGGCCTGATGGAATGACCATCCAAATGACGTGCACATTTTATACATGTAACACCTCCGTAATCCAAGTATTCATACAAATATTTTGAGGCAATGCACCCACAGTGTATAGGCTGCCAGATCAAATGAAGATAGAATCAAAAACACTAGTTGACCATGCAAGTCTAGTACAGTTGACCATGCAAATATAGTACATGAGATTCAGTGACCTACCTTTCTACAAGTTCTGCATTCCCTCCAACCAGATTCATCCGGGTGGAATGTTTCACAGAAAACTAAATTCTCAAAAGCAGATCTACAGATAAAAAATGAGGAGAAATCACAACACTTTCGTTTACTGATTGCATAATTAACTAATAAATAGCTAGGCAGAAATACCATATAAATTACAAGTCAACTATAAGTCAAGACTGATGAAAAGGCTCTTACTTTGTGACGCTTGTATAAAGAAGAGCAAAGAAAAAAAATTGACATTAGCAATATGAGTCCGGAACAACAACAGTGTCATACAAGGGAGCTCTAAGAAAGAAGTTGAATTTCCAACTATAAGAACTTATACTATGATTTTCTTTTCTATAACGTAAGGTAACAACTATAACAACTTATACTTCCGATTTCAAGAACCACAGTAAGTCATCAACAACCAAACAGTTGACAAAGATGCTGACATACCATTTTACATGGGAAGACCAACAAAAAACAACAGAGCAAGAAAGTAGTACTACTGCCTCAAACGATAAACTATTTTGCGCAAGTTATTATCTTGGAACTCGCTGCATCTAACTATAAACGCCTTAGTGTTTTAAGATATAACATGGAAACATATAAGCCCAAAACTAATGAAAGATCTCATCTTTACTCCCAATGACCAATAAATCATCAAGTTAAACTCATTTTTCTTCTAAAACTACTGAAAGATCTCATCTTTATTTCCAATGACCACTAATTCATCAAGTAATACTCATTTTTCTTTTGTTAAAAGCTTGAAAATAAGAAAATGAAAACATAGAGGTCCTTTGAATTCTGACCTTCCATCTCCTTCCTCCAAATTAACACTTTCAATACTTTACGAAATACACATCGAAGACCAAACTATTACGCGTAATATGTAATCACAGTATGCACTAACAAAAGGTGGAGGACACTCACTCTTGAAGGAGAAACCAATATGCCACAAATGTGATATTTGACTAAAAACCCAAAATTTAGGAACAATCCCATAATGCAACAAACAGAAATTTCTCTACAACAAGAAAAAAAAATTGCCCCCTCTATTTCAGGGAGATCCACAAAAAACCCATATCCCCAAACTACCCTTTACATCAGAAAATCAACACAGATATATAGCAAAAAAAGCTACAATTAATTTAATACAAGATAAATTAATTACCCGCAGTTGTAGCAAAGCTTAGCAAATCCACCGGATTTGAATCCCCATCCTTTCTTCCACTCAACCGACGTCGTTGCACGACATAGCTCATTCATGCAAATCATTGACCCCATTTTTTCCCCTAAAAATCAAACCTTTAACAACAAATCTTTTAAATCAACACAAACCCTAAAAAACCCATCAAGAAAACAATAAACCCAGATCAAATAAACAAAAAAAAAAAAAAAAAAATACCTTCAGTATCAAATGTAACGAATACCCAGATGAAAAATCAACCTTAGCATGAGCACATAACTTACAAAATCTTGAACTAAATCAAAATGGGTCAAACACACACTGTAGAAAAAATAAATAATAAATTAACGGTGGTGGTCGGTGATTTCCGATGAAGATAGAAAAACAGAGCAGATAAAGATTCAATTTTGCAGAGAATTTTAGAGAGAGAAAACAAAAAAAAGACAGATTTTTTCCAGATTTTTAGAGAGAGAAAGTTGAATGTGTGCATGCAGAGTCTACATAGCAAAGAAGATGAAGAAATAAAAATGGATACACAAAATGCATGCACGACACTTGAAGACAGACACCCACCGCAAGGTCTTCTTCTATACTTTACAGAAAAATTTCCTCTTTTTTTTTTCATACAAATTTAAAACAAATTAATTCTTGTTTTTATTTTTTAATATTTTTTTAAAAAAAATTATTTATTTTTGGTCAATTTTTTCGGACAGTGATACGATTGACCCCTATAGTTTTGTGAATTCCCATGTTCCCTTTTGGTATTTATGACGTCAAATATATTTTTTTTAAAAGAAGTCAAGATTTACTGTTTTATACTTTGAATAAAAAGTTACCAGGTCAGGTAAATTTCAACATGAATGAATCTAGGAAAAAAAGTGTTATTTTACTGATAGAGTGATATGTAATATAATGTGGAAAATATTTTTATATAATTATGAAAAAATTGGGTTTGTAATTCATTGTGAATGTTAGTATTATTTATAGTTTACGTCTGGAAAGTTCCCTTAAAAATTATGTTATTTTTGTTATCGATTTTTTCTTTATATTTTGCTTTCGATTACGTTTATATTAAATGGAGGGTTTATAAAAAAATAGTTTTTTATGTCATAAAGATAATAAGATATGTGTATATATTATACTTTGTACAAACTATACTCATGAAATTATCATGTGTATGCTACGTTTAAAATACCAAGAGATTATAAATAAAAACACAAATGATTTTTGTAGGAGCTTTTGTTAGATTTAATTTGTAGGTGATCGATCATTTTGCGATTGTTTAAAGATGATGATGATGATATAGTGTGTCGAATTTTTTTCACTATTATCGTACTTTATATTGCTAAAAGATCAAGCATGTTATTATATAGATATAGTGAAAGGTAAAATTAAAAAAAATAAAAGTTAAAAGAATTTTTAAATATCAAAATGTGTCTTTGTTTAACACATTGAAAAGGGACAAATATCATATAATGAATTTTATTTAATTTTTAATTATTTAAAAAAAATTGTGTTAGTATTAAGCTAAATAAGTCAAGCCGCGTGCATGTCAGTCAAAACAAAACCTGATTATTAACGATTCTGATAATCACGATATCTTTTCAAAAATATTCATGACATAAAATAAAGTTGACTAGTGTCATATTATTTGGCATATAAAATGATTATAGATAAATTTAATAAGTACTGATTAATAATATGATAATAAATTAAAGTTTATAGTGTAAAATATTTTGTATCTTAATTATTGTTGTATATATAATTTCAATCCTTCTATTTATGTATGAATATAAATGTTGATTATAATGTGATAGTAAAATTGTTAGAATAGTTATATTAACTTTAATTAATTTAACACTAAAATTGGTATCAAGGAAAATATATTCTTGAATTTTTCATGGCTTTCTTCCTACCAAACAAAACCCTAAATGTCAACCCTTTGCAAGTTTTTTTTTTTCCATTTAGATATCATGAGAATATGTTTAGCATTTAAGCTTTAATTAGTTTATATTCTAGGAGGACTAATAATTTAGATATATTTGTATGAGTCAAACATAGAAAAAATATTGAAATATTTTTGAAGAATCTTTAACTAGTCAATTATTAGTTTGTTGTGTTATTGTTTTAGACTTGATCGTATCATGTAGTATTATTTTAGTTTGTCATCAAATAACTACAATTAGTAAAAATAATGAAAATTCACTTAGCTGAATATTTATATTTTAAAACTATTTGTAAATAATCTCAAAGTATATATTGAATAGAAATTTTATTATTTCTCAACCTATATGTACATAATCTCAATTATACTAAATGAGTGAGGTCTGCTTTAGGGATTAACATATATAATTTAAAGTTTGATTTGAGTCAATTAAAAGCTTACTATTATTTATTACAACAATATTATTTATGTTTATTTATATGTTCTTGACTGATAAAAACCTATATGTACATATTCTCAATTATACTAAAGAGTGAGGAATGCTTTGGGGATTTAACTTGTATAAATTAAAAGTTTATTTCATGTCATATGAAAGCTTACAACAATATTATCCATGTTTATTCGCTTTAGACTGATAAAAAGGTTATGCAAAATAAATATCAGCCCAACTCGATGATTTGGTCGTTTGGCCCATTCAATAGATGATAAAAGTTTCGATCAAACTTTAAACAATTGACCCATCTATTTAGAATAGTGAAGATTTCGATCAAAATTTTCTTACTCATTTAAACTTCGCTCGAATTGGAACTTTTATATTCATTGACTTTCGATTTTAATTTAATAACTTACCTATTATTTTAAATATTTAAAAACATTTTAACATCAATGGAATTTTCAGTTTTCAATATTAAAATCAAAAGCCCAACGACCTTTTTCTTTAACTGAACTTGGTCCGGGTTGAACTAGTTATATATAATAGAAACAAAATTACAAAGATAATATAACCGAGCCCAATATAAGTTTAGCTCCTAATAAATAAAAAAATTAAGACAAATAATTTGATCAAGAATTTCGATTCAATTAATAACTTACCTAACAGATGCATATGAAAAAGATAAAAAAAAACTTTTTGCATGAATTCATTAGGTTAGAATATTATATTTTATATAAATGTAAAAACGAGAATTGATAGCTGTCATATAAATAAAATAATAATATATCTTTGTGAAAGGTGCATGGCTTACTAATTTGTAAAAATAATAATAATTGTAGGTATGTATGCATGTTAATTTCTAGGTTTATATATATAGGAGTAACATTTAATTTATTTATATTTACTAGGGTTTGGTTTATTATGTATGGTACGCACGATACGATTATTTAGGAGAATGACATATCACCCATTTGTTACATTATGTTGCAACATGATCATATTCACCAACATGTATTCATGTCTACCTTCTATAGGTTCTCCAAATTTGGTAAAGCATAATTGACGCGATAAAATTAGTCTATAAAAATATGATGAGCAACTTTCATATATAGCAAACATAAAAATCATATTTGTATGTTATAACTATAGTTTGCATAATTGCGTTCCATAACAAATTTTATGTTTGTTATGGAGTTTTTGATTTGTATAATTCGCTACAAACATCCAAATTATACAAATTGTTCAGTTTTGTATAAATTCATTTATACATTGTAATTTGTATAATAAGATTTGTATTTGTATAATTATAAGTGTATAGGACGAAAATATATGTATTTGTATTTGTATATACACTCTTCTCTCGCTTTATACAAACACAAACACATTTTATACATTTTATACCGAAATGTATAAAATGGCTAATTGTATACCGAAAATGGTTAATTGTATACCGAATCAGATGGCAAAAAAAGGAGATGTTTGCTGCGAATTGCAATTAAAATAAACTATGGCTATATCATTTAATTTGAATTAATAGTTTGTTATTTTAGTATAATTTTCCCAAATATGATCCACTTAATTTATTTAAATTCAGACAAATTTACATATATTAATCCGTATATATAGTCAAACTAATCTTTCTAAATTTGACTATTACTATTGAGTTTGTTGCTTCAATAATTAACAAACTAATACCTATTATGTTTAATATTTCAAGTGATTATGTTGCATCTAATGTTAAATCACTTAGCAGATGAATTCCAACGAGCTCTCAAACTCTCTTGATTTGCTAAATTGAACGAGTAAAATTAAATATCTATTTTTATACATGGAGGCCACGTGTAATATGTCGGTATACCATAAATGATGTTTATCTTCATTTCACTTATTTGCTTATGAGACTGGTAAATTAGGGCAAGAAAATAAATATTTGGTCCCATTATTTCTGTTTTGTTGCCAAAAGGACAATAAGACTAGTAGTGCTCTCCATATTTACGAAGTTGAATGTGTTTGTTTTTTTAGTAAAATCCAAGTATAGGTTTGATGAATTTCCTATATATGCATGAATTATTATTATTATTATTTTTGTTTTGCTTGCATGTGTATGGTTTATTGGTAACAGATTTGGCAAAATAATAAGTCTAGGGAAAAAGACAATTTAATACCCTGCCAAAAGTCATTCATGTGCATGGCATGATAAATAATTCCTAATTCTAGACCTACTTTATAATTTACTTATTCAATATCTATTTATCCCATTGTGAAATATTCTCCTACAGGACTAGGTTAGGAAAATTTGAACATGTTTTTTTTGGGCACACATTAAAACAAGAATTTTTCGATGCGTATTCTGGTTGGATGTTTGAGATTTCTCTATCTTATAACTAGAGGTATCTTAACTAGAGATCTTGAGGTTAAACATTTGAAAATGATTTTTTTTTTGTTAGAAGCGTCGCTTATAGAAATAAGCCCGTGTGAATTCAAATTTAATTGAACCTCAATAAATACTAGACGCTCGGTAAAAAATAATAACAAAAATAAAATTATAATCATCTGAAAGTTTCCAATACGTCTAGTATATAATAGTCGTCTTTGAGACTTTCGTTGTTTCCATTAAAAAAAATGCATTATTATACAACAATTATATGATTAAAATTTCTAATAAAGAAAATAAAAAATAGTATAATTTTCCAATTAAATAATTTGGAAATTAGAGTGAATAGATTTTCCCAATAATAAAAAATATTTAATTATCCAAAACATTCGTAAAGTATATTGGTCAGATAAGATATATAATAGACGTCAAGTACCTTTTTTGCATGAGCTAGAATCCCAATAAGATGAAATAACATATACTTCAGGAAAATTGCAAAACTATAAGTTCACCATGAAAATGAAAATAAAACAAAAGCTGTCGGACATTCTCATAAAACTATTTTTAGGAAAATAATAATATATTTCGTTGATCGCAATGTGTTAACGACACCATGACATAATTACAAACATATTTTCCTTTACATTCATACCCACTAAATAATTACACTATATACTCATCAACTAATTTTGCTTAACTAACACTAAATTGATATTATATATTTTATTGGTATCACTAAGGCTGATAATTTCGTTCAATTGATACTAAATCTGTATATATATATTGTATTGATATTATTAAGGTTTCTTGTTAAGAAATTATCAGTCTTAATGATACCAAACAGTGTATGATATTGATTTAGATCAGTTAAGCAAAAAGTATCAGTCTTAATGATACCAATACAATATATGATACTGATTTAGTATCAGTTAAGCAACAAATATTAGCCTTAACGAATGTGCAGTATGGACTGTAATATTTTTTTTTGAAAGAATGAGTATTTCTTGAATTACTTTAAATTAGGATAGGATCATGTTATTATGTTGAGTTTTATGGCTTATTTATGTAGTTTTTTCAAAAAGAATAAAATGACACGGAAAGTAAGAGAAGATCTAATAACGGGCCCTGAATAGTGGGCTTGGATTTGCCCATGGGCTGATAAAAGATGAGCCCATATTTCAGCTCATGTCCATATCACTGAACAATTATTTCATCTTTTGTCATTTACTTTCTTCTCTAGTTTGTGTCGGTCTTTAATATTTGTTCCTCAAGACAAATAACCTTTTTGCGGAACATAAGTTTATATTGTTGCATCGTATATCTCACAAGGTTATGTCCCGCAGCCTTAAAGAAATTATACTCCACCAGATAAAAGTTCGATTGCTAAGGACAAAAATAAAAAAAACTAGCCCATTTGAATAGCAAATCGTGCAATTAAATGTAACAAGCAGCCCATTTGTGAATCACTTATTATTCATGATCACATAGATCATGATAAGTTTGCCTTGCTTTCTTTTTAAGGTTTTTCCACTTTTATTTTGGGGTCTCGATTAATCCAGATTCGAACTATAGTAAAATCTAAGGAAAACGCTCCTTATCAAGATTTTTTTACTAGGGATCAAACCCGAGACCTTTGTTAGGTGTGGATGAATCCCACCATAATGTTTTGTTAGAGACTTAAAGAATAGCTTGTACTGATTTATTTGGAGTTGGGATTGTTTTGAAGGTCTAAATGAAAGTCAACCAAGTCCATAAACAAATACACTTACAACTAATAAAATAATAAAGCAGATTAACTGCTACAATATGTTAAAAATGTATTTGTTAAAATTCGTTGTTTCTCAGTTTATGTGACACAATTGTTACATGACTTGATTTTTGAAAGAAGGGCGGAGCTTGAAGAAGCGAAGCGAGCCTAGAGTAGCAGCCTCTTACGTTTTTTCAGGCCCCTTTGATATCTTATTAGTCAAGCACATGTTAGTATACTCTGCTTCAGATCTGATGTTTGTCATATTGTTTATGTTTTAAAGTCAGTTTTTCCCTCTCTTTCTCCGCTGTTTGATCTGTTTTAATTTGTAATATATTTTACGTCGTACGGAGCTTATGTCAGAGTTTTAAGGCCATGTGGTCACAGTAAGTTGGCATTAATCGTTTTATGTGACACTTTGGAAAGTCAAAGAAGACGATATATTTGTTGAATTTCCATTGATTTATGTTGTTACAAGAAATGAATGCAAGATTTTATTACTGAATAGGCTCCCAAACTGAGAGTGCATACATGATTCTTCCTTTCCAGCCCTGTAACATCCAATTGCTATCTTCATCGACTAGAAAATCCGCGTGATAGAACATTTTCACCTTGGTTTTTACCTCCTTGATGATGTCTTGATCCAATGGAAGTTGTCTAAACCCCGCTATCTGATTCCTCATTGACCATTTCTTGTAACTTTCAGGCCTCTCAACTCTCTCCGCTCCTTCACTAGCTATAACGTTCATTATATCTCTTCCGAATACTTCCTGCTCAAAAGTCATCCTTCCTTCATCTTCTCGTTGCATCGTGGCTTCAAACATGTCAAATTGGGACGAGAAATGGAATAAAGCCTCTCGAAATCTTGTAGTGAAGAAAGATGCATTGTACATAGCGTTAACGATCCCATGGACAAAGTAATGAGGATTTATTTCCTTGATCAAGTTGAGAACAGCATCTCTTGGATTTTTGTTGTTGTGTGTTACTACTGTTTCGTCAGGGACATTCTTTAGCCTGTACAAACAATTCACCACGACCATTTCATCTCTGTCAATGTCCAAATCTTCTAGTGTAATCTCATCCCATTTCTTAGCTATTGCTTTATACTCAAATGGAACATCAAATCTCTTGCAATAGTCCTTTAAACGTCGTCCTGTCTCCTCAACTCTTTCAGCTGGTCGAAAACCTGGCTGAGGGAAATCGATTCCTGTGATCTTAAGCTTTGGAGGTCCCCCGGGCCTTAGGGAAATCCCATGTATTATACAAGGCCATTGAAATCCATATAGAATACCAAAATCTATTATATGAATCCTCGATGATTCACTTGTTAGCTTCGCGATAGACTTGTTGGCGAATATGTTGGACATCCTCTTGAATGGACAAGCAGTGATGTAGACCTGATAAGCTTTTAAGAAATCTGCAGCTGATATTTTCTTACTTGTAATCAATGTTGCATCTCCGCCAGCAAAACGAGCTTCGAGGGCATTGGCAAAGCAATAGGCCAGCCTTGAAGTAGGGTCACCAAAGGGAGATGAATTCTCCCTAATTTTCTTGAGAACCTCTATGAATGTTTTGCTGTTGTAGCTTGCTGCAGCCTCCGCGCAACGCGTTAGGAGGCTAGTAAGATCTACTACTTCATTCGTCTTAACGCCTTTTTTGCTCCCACGAGGCCTTCCACGTTTAGACTG
>JAJOOS010001579.1:0-37212 GCA_029582725.1 Solanum chiquidenum | reverse complement strand
TAAGCAAGCAGAAAATGATTTCAAAATTGCTACCATCTCTTCAATTGCACAAAACAAAGTTTGATTAGCCCATCAATCGTGACATAATTCAAGAAATAATGATAAGCATAGTAACTTGTCAGCAATTGACAATTTTTGAATACAAGATTCAATTATTGTTGGAAGGTTGAAACAATATAACAAATTTAAAGTTGAAAGTTCTGAACAACTAGAGATGTTTTCAAGATTATCAAGGTGAGCTGACTAGCAAACGAAAGCAGTCAATCTCAAGCTAAAATTAGTTTCAAACATGGCAACAACGGGAGCAACTATCCTCAAAGCCAATGCCACAAATCAACCACCATTAAAAAAAATATATAAACTTTCTTTTGTTTCTTTTCTAAAATAGGGAAATGTTTCTTACATAAAAGATATCTTGAAGACTCAAATTTGTTAATATTATTGCAAGAAAAGGAAAAAATAAAAAAGTTACATGCATTGTTTCTCATATGATAAACATTTCCTAGTCTGAGACATTTATTTCTCATTTCTCTCCTAGGATAAGCATTTCCTAGTCGGAGACCGTCATTATTATTATTATTATTACTATTTTTATTTATCTCCTAGAATAAACATTTTCTAGTGTGAGACAATTATTTTTAGTGTTTTACTAGGATAAACATTTCCTAATATAAGACATTTAAAAACTAAAAAAAAATAAAAATGTTATGGTGATTGTATTTGATGATTTAGATTAGTAGGACCCTCCTACATAATGGGATTAGCAGGACCCTCATACATAATGAGATTTAGTTTTGCAGGACTCTCATACATAATGAGATTTAATTTAGCAGGACCCTCCTACATAATGGGATTAGCAGGACCCTCCTACATAATGGGATTTAGATTAGCAGGACTCTCCTACATAATGGGATTAGCAGGACCCTCCTACATAATGGGATTTAGATTAGCAGGACCCTCCTACATAATGGGATTTAGATTAGCAGGACTCTCCTACATAATGGGATTAGCAGGACCGTCCTACATAATGGAATTTAGATTAGCAGGACCCTCCTACATAATGAGATTTAGATTAGCAGGACCCTCCTACATAATGGGATTTAGATTAGCAAGACTCTCCTACATAATGGGATTAGCAGGACCCTCCTACATAATGGGATTTAGATTAGCAGGACCCTCCTACATAATGGGATTAGAAGGACCCTCCTACATAATGAGATTTAGATTAGCAGTACCCTCCTACATAATGGGATTAGCAGGACCCTCCTACATAATGGGATTAGCAGGACCCTCCTACATAATGGGATCTAGATTAGCAGGACCCTCCTATATAATGGGATTAGCAGGACCCTCCTACATAATGGGATTTAGGTTAGTAGGACCCTCCTACGTAATGAGATTTATATTAGCATGACCCTCCTACATAATGGGATTAACATGACCCTCCTACATAATGGATTTAACAGGACCCTCCAACATAATGGGATTAGCAGGACTCTCCTACATAATGGGATTTAGGTTAGCAGGACCCTCCTACATAATGGGATTAGTAGGACCCTCCTACACAATGAGATTTAGGTTAGCAGGACCCTCCAACACAATGGGATTTAGGTTAGCCGAACTCTCTTACATAATGGGATTTAGGTTAGCAGGACTCTCCTACAAAATGTGATTTAGATTAGCAGGACCCTCCTACATAATGAGACTAGCAGGACCCTCCTGGACAATGGGATTAACAGGACCCTCCTACATAATGAGATTTGGTTACTTTCTCCTAGGATAAACACTTCCTAGTCTGAGCTTTTTTTTTTTAATTATTATTATTTTTTAAATGGAAAATGCATAAGTACCCCCCCAGCCTATGCCCAAAATTCTTGAGACACACCTAACCTTTACTAAAGTCCTATTACCCCCCTGAACTTATTTTATATATAAATTTCTACCCCTTTTCGGCCTATGTGGCACTATCCTTGAAAAAATTGTCAACACGCACTGGGCCCACAAGATAGTGCCACGTAGGCCGAAAAGGGGTAGAAAATTATATATAAAATAAGTTCGGGGGGTAATAGGACCTTAGTAAAGGTTAGGTGTGTCTCAGGAATTTTGGGCATAGGCTGGGGGGTACTTATGTATTTTCCCTTTTTTAAATTCACATTTGCTAATGACTCACAAAATTTTTCCAGTGAAAACTGGAGTAAAATTTTTGTTTATTTCTTTTGTCTGTGGTGATTTTCAGGTTTCTTCAAGTGAAACATGGATTTGAAATTCAAGAACAAAATTTCAACTGTTTTCAAATTGATCAATCCCTATGATAATCAGAATGAGCTTCTTTAAAGAATGTAGCAGTCTAACTTCCCAACATCTATTTATATTCAGCTATTGATCAACAAAACAAGTAGACATTTAAGAACATTTTTAAATTGTCATTTTGAAGAGTGCCAAAAGCTCACTCTAAACGGCAAGTTAAGCCTCAATCCAATTCAAGATCAAGATACCACCCAAAAATCAAGGTGATATTTGAAAGTCAAGACTCAAGTGAAGACTCAAGAGAAGCTGCATATGTAGGAGTTTGTACTTTTATTTTCCTTTTTACTATTAGTTTTCATTTTTTTATGTAATTAAGGATATGAGTCGCGACCTGGAGCCTCGATGGAACCTCACTCAACTTCCAACTCATCACCTCATCTCCTTGAACTACACGTGACCTGATTTCCTTATAACTCAGGATATGCAGGTTGTCCAAAACTAGGACTCGGTCGCATATTTTTCTTTCAAATAAGAGTCTGGTCAAAACTTGTCACGTTGTCTACTTCTTTGTCTGCAAACTCTTCGTGTTTTCAGTCAAAGAGGGGCAAACTGTAGACACATAATTTTTTACCGAACTTGATGTTTTACACAAATTTTAGTGGTTAAATATTTCTTTTATGTTTAAATTAAATATTTTGGTTTTATCATATTTTAGTAAGTTTAGTGTAAAAATATTGGGAAAATGCATAAGTACCCCTCCAGCCTATGACCAAAATCCCTGAGACACACCTAACCTTTACTAAGGTCCTATTACCCCCCCAAACTTATTTTATATATAATTTTCTACCCCTTTTAGGCCTACGTGGCACTATCCTTGAAAAAATTGTCAACACGCACTGGGCCCACAAGATAGTGCCACGTAGGCCGAAAAGGAGTAGAACATTATATATAACATATGTGCAGGGGGGGTAATAGGACCTTTGTAAAGGTTAGGTGTGTCTCAGGGATTTTGGTCATAGGCTGGGGGGATACTTATGCATTTTCCCAAAAATATTTGAAAACCACAAAAATAGAGTCATGTTTTAAGTTAAGTTTTGTTTTCAATTTATTCAAAAGAGAAGAAAATGTTCAAAAAATATATGTTTTCTTTTAATGTATATTTAATAAATAAACTAGTGTTTCTTAATTATATTTTTAATTAGCTATTTAACTTTTCTTAAATTTATATTAATTTAAAATAATTAGTTAATATTTTTAATTATTATATTTTATATTTATATATACATACACATTATCCCACTCCCCCTAAACCTCTACCATGACCCCACTCCTTCACCCACACTACCCCACAATCCCTCACATCTCTACCCACTTCCCTCTATTCTGCACAACTCACCCCTATATACTACAACTCTACACAACTACAAACATAGACAAAAACATACAGGAAAATAGAAAAAGAAAAATTCAGCAACATACTTATCCTCCCACACATACAGCATACGTATTCCTCTTCGTATTACATATATATTTTTTCCCTTTACACTCAAAAATAAAGGTTGAATTCGAGGTTTATTTTTGCGATTTTAAGTTCGTGGCTCCTGATTGTTAGTCCTTTCTTCTCGTGAGCTAATTTTCACAAGAGGTAACACTTATTTATATTCTATTTTTGTATGATGTTATGTCATGATTGTGCAAGAATTGATTTCAATATATTAAAGTTGTTTAGATTTCGTATGTGTTTAATCTATTAATATTCTTTAATGTTATAATATTTAAATATATGTGAACCTGTTATATCCTTAAGTTTAGAATAAAATTTGTATAGTATGATAATTATTCATTGTATGTTAAAAAGGGGTATGATATTTACTTATTTTTATTGGGTGTGTGGATGCTATATTCTGCTTTTATAAAATAGTTGAGGTTTTGATAAGATACATTCAAATTTTTGTGTTAATTGTTCTCCTGTACGTATGCTTATTAGTTTGTTTATGTGGATTACTATGGATCATTTTCTGGTATAATAATGATTATTAGTAGGTGGTATAATCAACTCGTATTAATTGTAGTTTGACTTATGTTATTTTGTTGGTTCCAATATTATACTATATTGATTTAATTTGATTTTGTTTTAATAGTGAATTTGTTCATAAAAAATAATAATCTAAATAGGGTACTAGTGTTTATTGACTTAGTGTTTATTGTATATGTCCAACTCCTTAAGAATAAGGATGTTCCCTACGTAATAAATGTTCATAGTATAATTTTATTTCATGATTATATAAGATTTGATTTCAATATTATGAAATTACTCAAAATTTATGTGTGTTTAATTTTGATATTATAATGTTGAAATATAATTGTTTAAATCTTACATATCACTAAACAATGAAAATCTTTAGAATGTTGAAACTATTTATTCTAATATTTAAGGAAATATTTTTAATGTAGTATATTGACAACTATTAGAAGAATAACTCATTATGTATTAGAAAATATATTTTTTAAATTTTTGTTAGTTCATGTAAACAATAATAATTAAATTTCATCTCAATTAAGAATGTGGTTCCACATCTTTTTGTTATACTTAAGAAACTCAAGGATGCGGTTATGCACCTTGGCCAAATTCAAGGATGCGGTTACGCACCTTAACCAAATTATTTTAATAATTAAACTTTCATTAATTCAAATCAAGAGGTGTAAATAGGAATTATTAGGTGTGAGGTACTCGACAGGAAAAAACAGTTATGCCTCTAAACGTCAAGACCAAGAATGCGGTTACGCGTCTAGGTTTAGTCTAATAAAAATAAGTAAACTATGGTCAGTAGACACAATATATCCAAAAAATAGTAAAAATAAGTATAAGTCAATAAAATCGACCGTGCTAGAACCACGGGATTCGAGGGATGCCTAATACCCTCCCCTCAGTCAACATAATTCCTTACCCGAATTTCTTGTTCGCAGACCAAAACTAAAGAGTCATTTCCTATTGATTAGGGATAAAAAAAAAAGGTGACTTAGAACACCATAACTCAATTCCAAGTGGCGAATCTGAAAAATAATAATTAAAATAACCCCTAGTCAATACCGTCACTTTAAAATGGAAAAACCCTTCCGTTGGTCGGAAAAGGGGTGTGACAGTCCAGTTAGGTATAAGTAAGATATTTACTTTCTAATCGTTCTCTCTGTGGCTCGTGTGTTTCTTACTTATGATTTTTGGTGCTATTTTCTTCCATGGTTTCTAATTATGTCCCTTTCCAATTTTCATTATTGCTTTTACTTTCCAAGTTCAATAAACCTATGATGCATATTAGGTACTTGTTGTTTAGGTACTCATACTACACTCTAAATCTGTTTTCATGATACAAGTCTAATCACTTGTTGCCAATGGTTATATCGAGCCAATTATGGGGACTTTCAGAGACGAGGGTAAGCTTATTGCATCTTTCCTCAACCTGTCTGTTTCTATTATAGTGTTTGACTAATCCTTTGTTTTTAGACAAGTTTGTATGTATTTTGGTCCACTTTTGGGACTTGTACTATTTTTGGTTGTATATTTATTTGTTTTGTTCTTATCTTCCACTATTTCCTTTAATGTAAATCATGTATCTCTTGTTATTTGATGTTTCTACCATGTATGTTTGTTACTTGTCGTTCTGGGTTACAGGTTGGCTTACCTATTGTTAAGTAATAGTAGGTTTCATCATGAATCGAGTTCTTGGGTTGTCAAAAGTTGGTATCAAAGCCAGGTTGACCACTGTCACTTGTAAAGAGCTAAAGTCTAGTAGAGTCCAGTAGATCATTGCGGAGATATCCGTATCCAATCTTTGAGAGGTTACCGTACATATTTAGGAAGATTATCTATTTTGTATCATTATTGTACGTTATGTGTCTTATTGGTTTCTTGGAAGCTCAATTGTTCCACTCTTTCACACGATGGTTCACATCCAAGGCTTAGCAAACAGAGGTGATGCACCCGAGCCAAATGGTAAAGGTTTATCTAGGGGTGGTTGATGACCTTGAATTTAAGTGAGGGCTGCAACACCAACCCAAAGAAAGTAGAGGACTCTACAGCCGGTGGAGCCAGGACCAACACAACCACCATCCAGACTAGTTCTAGGTCTAGACTTGCAAATCGTTATCATTTAATTATTAGTTGTACTGGGGGCATGCATCAAACCTCATCTCTAGTTAGGCCAGCACCACAAGATCAGCCTATGGCAGTGGCTCCACAAGTAGAGGTGCCCCTAGAATCCTCTCATACCTAACCAGTTATTGCAGCTGGGGCTATGCCATTAGAGGAGCAAAAGATGATCGAAGTGTTCTTGATATTGTCACCTTTGAGGTTTTCTGGGCTATTAGGGAGGATTCTCATGAGTTTTTGACTACTTGCAGTGAATGACTTTACACTTTAGGACTAGTGGAGTCGAGAAGAGTTTACTTCACAACTTATTAGCATAATAGGCTATCCAGGCTTCGGTGGTGCATTCATTGAGTGTAGACTAGATGGGTCACCTTCGGTATCATGGATGGAGTTTTCTAAGGCATTTCTGACTAGATTCATACCATAGTGTGTTGGAGATCAACTCCGAGAATAATTCTCCAGACTAAAGAAAGGCTTTATGACTACATGTGAGTATGAGGCTTGGTTTCAAGAGCTCTCTAGGCATGCTACGATGATATTACCTACTAACTAGGAGAAGGTTTGGTGTTTTATGTCTGGTTTTAGTCTGAAACTACTAATTGAGAATGCGTCTATGGCTTCGGGGGAGGTCATTTATGTCATATTCTAGGTCTAGGGACTTTTATGATAGGCCTCACTAGTGGTTTCAACAGTGTCAGTTAGACTAGCTTATTTAGGTGGAACTACAGGCTTCTGAGGGGGAGCAGTACAACCTAGGTGGTTGTGGTGCACATTAGAGTTCCATGGGTTCACATTTGGGTTCTTCAAGCCGTGGTGTCTGGGCTTCTCAAAGTTGGCCTACTCAGGGTTGTTTTTAGTGAGGCGTTTTTGATCATTGGTCCATAGAGTGTCCCTGGCATGGGACTATTACACTTGATCTGTATTCATCTCATCCAATGTCGACAGTCGCACCCTTACTTGAGGCAGTGCCTAGGGTTAGGACTAGTAGGGTGGTCACCAAGAAGCTTGAGAAGGATCCTGATAAGGCAGGTCAACTGGCAGGATGGATGCATAGTGTAGAGTTGGACAGGGCCACCTATATGTAGCTCTAACTAGGGCCAAGGCTAAGGTATCAAACTCTTTCATCACAGTTATGATTCTTATATACCATCGGCCTACCTCGGCTTTATTTGATCCATGTTCTACTTTTTCATTTGTGTTTGTATATCATGCTTCACGGTTGAGTATGTGTTCTAAGCCTTTATCAGTGCCATCGCATGATTCGACCCTTGTGGGTGATTCTGTAGTAGTGGATCAAGTGTACAAATATTGTTTGGTGACTATGCAGGGGTGTGACACTCGCGCAGATCTTACTGTATTGGATATATTAGATTTTGATGTTATCCTGACATAGATGGGCTATCTCCTTATTTGGGGTCTTAGATTATTTTTCTAAGATTGTTACCTGAGTAATGCATGGTGTCCCTTCGGTAGTGTTGCAAGGTTATTTTATTAACACATTAACCAACGTTATCTCTTTTGTTCGAGCTTAGAGGTTGGTTGCTAGCTATGTCTATCATATTTGGCTTATGTGCAATATGTTAATAGAGAGATCCCTATAGTTGATTCAATACCAATTGTGCGAGATTTCATTGATTTCTTCCCTACTGATATACCTTGACTTCACCCAAAGCTAGATATTGAGTTCGTTATTGACCTCGATTCAAACACTTATCATATTTATATTCCATTGTATCGTATGACCCCCACAAAGCTCAAAAAGCTCAGTGTTCAGCTTCAGGATCACTTAGGTAAGGGATTCATTTGACCGAGTGTGTCTCCTTGGAGTTCCCCAGTTATGTTAGTGAAGAAGAAAGATGAGTCTATGAGGATTTGTATTGATTACAGGCACTTGGTGAAGAAAAGTATCTCATGCCTCACATTGATGATTTCTCTGACCAATTTTGAGGTACCGTGATGTTTTCTAAGATCGACTTAAAATTTGGTTACCATCAACTTAAGATAAGGGCAACAAACATCCCTAAGACCACATTTAGGACTTGTTACGATCATTATGAGTTCCTAGTGATGCCTTTTGGATTGACTAATGCCTCGACGACATTCATGGACTTGATGAGGTATGTGTTTAGGCCATATATTGATTCATTCATCATCTTTTACATTAATTACTTTTTTGTATACTCGCACAGCCAGGAGAAGCACGAGCAACATTTAAAGACTGTGCTCCAGACTTTGAGTTATCAATGACTTTATGCGAAGTTCTCAAATTATGAGTTTTGGCTTTATTCTGTAGATATATTGGGGCACTTGGTGTCCAAAGATGTCATTATGGTGGATCCGGTGAAGATTACATTTATTCATGATTAAGTTAGGCCCATCTTAGTGACTGAGATTCAGAGCCACATCAAATTAGTGGGCTACTATAGACGATCTGTGTAGGGCTTCTTAACTATCACAACACCATTGAATCAGTTGACTCGCCTTGATGTTCCTTTTGAGTGGTCTAAGGAGTGCGAGATTTTCAAAAGCTCAAGGAGTTGCTTACTATTACTTCAAATTTTCACTCTTCCGGCTAAGGGCAAGGGCTTCAAAGTATATTTTGATGCATCCGGTGTTGACTTGGGTTTTTTGTCTATGTACTAAGGTCATGTGATTTCATATGTGTCGAAGAAGTTTAGAGTGCACATGTGCAACTACCTCGCTCATGATTTGGATTTGGTGATGATAGTTTTGCGTTGATGATTTAAAGGCATTACATGTATGGGGTCTAATGTGAGATCTACAATAATTATAGGACTCTACAGTATATTATGAGCCAGGAGCCAAAAGGTCCTAAATTTGAGGCAGCGCAGGTGAATTGAGTTTTTAAAGGACTATGACCTCTATATTAGATACCATTCGATCAAGGCAAATGTGGTAGATGATGCCTTGAGTCCAAAGATGGTGAGTATGGGTATTCTATCCTTTCTTTCAGCTTTAGATCAATCTTTGGCTTTAGATATCTAGTCTTTATCCAATAGGATGACTCGACTCGATGTTTTAGATTCTAGGTGGGTATTAGCCTACTTGGGAGTTTAGTCATCTCTGTTGGAGTAGATCTTTGGTCAACAATTTGATGATAAGGTCTTGGTGGCTATTCGAGATTGGGTTTCGTGAGGTGACGTTGAGTAGGATACCTCACATTATAATAGGGTGCTGATGTTTCACCCGTATTTGTGTTCCGAGAGTTGGGGGTTTGGTTTTGTTGATTCTTCATAAGGCCTGTGATTCTAGACATACTATTCATCCAGGTTATGCTGAGATTTTAGTTATTTGAGGTAGCATTACCGGTGGAGCAGCATGAGGAGAGATATTACAAATTATATGTTTTGTTGCTTGTGTTTCCAATAGGTGAAGGCCAATTATTTGATGTCTGGTGGTTAGTTTTAGAGATTGTCCATTCCGTAGTGGAAGTGGGAGTGCATTACCATGGACTTTGTTATGGGATTGCGTCGGACTTCTTGAGGTGTTGGCAACATCTGGATCATCATAGATCGATGGAACAAGTTAGCATACTTCTTTCTTGTTTAGTCTTTCTTTGGTTCCTAGAGGTTAGCTTGTGTCTACATTCGGGAGGTAGTTCGTCTTTATGGGATGCCAATATCCATTATTTCAGATAGGGTTTCTTAGTTATCTTCTAACTTTTGAAGGACCTTTTAAAGAAGTTGGGTACCCATATTGATCTTAGCATAACTTTTCTTTCGTAGATTGATGGGCAGTTTAGAGCATACAATTTAAGATTTAGAGGATATGTTGCGGGCTTGTGTTTTGGTCACGGGAGGTTAGTGGGACCAGTTTTTGGCATTAGGGAATTTTCATGTAACAACAGCTACCACTCGAGTTGTTGCTCTCCAGTTGGTCAGTTTAAATCTTCATAGCCTAGGTCGTGTAGTACCAATTTTCCTCAGGAGGCCTTAGATCATGTGTGGGTAATTCAAGATCGGCTTAGTTTAGTTTAAAGTAGGCATAAGAATTATGTTGAACCTAGGCACCAACCTTGAGATTTGGAGTTAGCGCCCAGGTATTCCTTCAATTTACCCATGAAGGGAGTGATGCAGTTTAGGAGGCAGAGCAAGCATAGCCCCAAGTATATAGGTCCATTCAAGATTTTGTAGACGGTTGAAGATGTCACTTACGAGTTGACCCAACCTTCTTCATTTTTAGATATTCACCCGATTTTCCATATTTCTATGCTTCGTCGGTATGTTCCTAATGAGTCTTAATACTACTGTATGATTCAGTTGAGTTGGATGATCGTTTGATATTTGTGGAGGATCCAATTGTTATTTTTGAATAAAAGATGTGCAATGGTTGCATTAGAGAGTCATTCATGTTGTTAAGGTTCATTGGAGGCATCATCCACTCAAGGAGAGTACCTCGGAAACCGAGCATGAGATGCGAGAGCATTTTTCCCGCTTCTCTGAGCCTTTTTCAGGTACTTCTTGACTCTTTACTTACGACAAAAGTCCTTTCTAGTAGTGGATCTTGTAATGACTTTCAAGTCATTTTCTCCTTTCTACATTTTTTTTCGTATTTAGAGCATTCCAATAGTGACCCCAAGTCATTTATGACTTGTTGGGACTAATAGTTTGGTCACCTAGACGTTTATTTGTGTATTATGCAGGTTTTGTTTTTTAGAGATTTTAAAACTTGAACGATTGACTTTGATCAAAAGTCTAGGTAGAGAGCCTTAGATACCAACTATAATGGCTGTGTTAATTTAGGAATGTCGAATTTGGTCTACAAGGCTTCTGGGCTCAAGCCAAGGCTTCTGAGCTCCCATATAGATATTGGCATAAAATGGAATTTGTGTGTTGGACCAACTTTTCATTGAGACGACCTTTGTTGGAAGGATTTACACTCCATTAAGTCTGAAATACTGAATTTAGTGGGGTAGCATATATCATTTGTGTGCATAGGGTTCATAACAAATCCCGAGCACCTAAGTAAGTACATTGGGACTTGGCTAAATTTCCTGGTGCCTCTTGATGGTGCAACCTCTTTTCTGGCCCTGGTATCGCTTAAGAGTTAAGAGGTGTCTGCTTTAGGAAAAGGATCTGCTTTAGCTGACCAGGCTAGCGAAGGGCCATCAGCTTTAGTGGCCTTGTCTTAGCTTAAGAAGCCATGGGATCGCTTTAGTGGGAGCCATACTATCTGTCTAGTCCATTTTAGAAGCCAAGCGCTTCTTTTGTTGTGTCGTTTAAGCAAAAAAAGTGACCGATTTAGCGGTACATGCATGTAAAACTCCAGAAATTAAAAAGACAAAAAGGAAATAAAAATGCAGAAAAATATGATTGAAGTAAGTTTCTAAGAGTCCAACCTACTACCATAGGAAGGAAGTTGTAGACCCACAGTTGAATTATGGAAATTTTAGTTTTTTGAAGATTGGACCTACGCCTTAACATGACAAATTATAGGAAGTTTGATGGGTCGTAAGACTGACTCGTAACACTGATTCAGAGATTTGATTTAGGACCTCAAGTCTACGAATAGTTTTGACGAGTCATAGCTGGTTCTATAGACCATAGGAAGGCTCAGTAGAAAAGTTCCAGACTTAGAGAAATTTTGGAGTGAAAGTTGAGTTCTACAAATAGGGCCTACGGGCCGTAAGAAGTTTGAAGAACCATAGAATGGTCTCGTGGGAAATGATTGAATATTTGGCTTTCTGAAGTTGGTTATATGTCTTACCAGGACAAGCCGTATGAATTTCTATGAACCGTAGGTCACAACGGTAGGATTGACCGGTAGTTATTTTTAAAGGGTATTTGGGTCTTTTCCTATGAACTTAATGCCTATAATACATCATTTTGACCCTAATTCTAAGCCTTATAACTACCGTTCACCCATAGAAATTTCCCTAACTCTTTCATTCCCTCAAATTTCCAAATTTTTCTCCAAGGTTCTCTTCGGAATTCTCTCTCTAGATCAAGAAAAAAGAAGTCTGGGTTCTTTAAGTTCAAGTCTCCATTCTTTATCATTTCTTCGGGCTTCAATAAAGGAATGTAGGGATTTCCTCAATAGGTTACATTCACCCATTTGGTCCCCAAAGATTCTTCAATTATCCACTTCAATTCCAATTCAATTGGTTAGGTTTTCATTCAATTCATCGTAGGTTCTATTTGTATGGATTTAAACTTTTGATTTTGATCATATTATGACTGACATGTTTCCCAATCAATTCCATATGAACGCATCCATGATATATGATTTTTGACTATGAACCTTAGTTTTCATGAATTTGAAGAAAAGTCAAGAATCAATGAATGATGTTTTTATGAACTTATGCATGATTTAGGAAAAAAGGATCGATTATGATCTAAGTTACTTTAAGATAAGGATCGATTAATTGTGAAAGAATTTTCTCATTTATGTATGAATTTTGAAAGTTTTTCTCACATTAAGGAATCACGGTTTGGCAAAAGGTTCTCTCACTCATGTATGATTCGAGATTTAAGGAGCTATACTATGATGTTTCAAACTTGGATTAGTAATTTAATTATGTTTTTTCATGGATGATGATATACTTATGTTTATAACTATTTAGTTTGGATTTTACTTAGCACTGAGAGGATATTGAGATAGAGGCTCTCCATTTGTAGAGGCCAGCTCTCTAGTAGCAATCTCTTTGTCCTTAACTATATGCCCCTATAGGTTATCTTAAGTGACATAGCTAGTGGATCCACCTAAGCTAGAAGTTTAAGGTTGTTGCTTTGGCAAGCCATGACATCTCTTTTAAGTGTGGGTGCAAGATATTGAATTCCATGTTATATCTCACATGGTTTATGTCGGCTAATAGTAAATATCCCACATAACAAACTAAGTTATTGTCAAAGGTTTTATGAAGCTTTTCTCATTTTTTAGATGCATTGACCATGTTCAGGTATTGTATGTGGTGTACGGGTTATGTCTCGACCACTCATTTGATGTAATACATGGATTGTCAAGACTTTACTACACTTCCACATATATGTCAAACTCTATACTTCTTATGATATTTCTCTATTATGTTTTATGTATGTATGTCAAGTGGCTTGTGTAGGGCCTCTCAGAATTATATGCATCATGTCACATCTAGAGTGTACTTTGGGTAGTGACACTGAAGGTCATACCCATTTTGTTGAACTTTTGTCTTATGTTGAAATCAATTTTGAGAGTTATAGACCTTCAAATTGAGTGTTTTTTGTTGCTTCTTGATGGGAATTGATAGAAATTTATTTGGGACATTCGAGAAAGTGTTGTATGTCTGCTTCAGAGGTAAATTATTTCTCCCTGGACCTCTTCTTGTCCTATAATAGTGGTCTTGGTGCCTTTTTGTGAGAATTTGTTTCTTGAGCTGATTTTCTTCTTTTCTGATCCTCAATTATGTCCCATTATGGGATAAAAATTCAATAAACTTATTAGCTTCTATTGACAGAGTCAATTTTGGAATTCCAGTGTGGGATCCACATTTTTACTCAATTTTTAGGTTTGTCTCTAATTATTGTGTTTTTGTGTCAAAACATCTATTTTGACGTTGTGATCCTATTTTTGATAGTGTGGTAGTAATCAGAGGCTATTCAGAATGGGAAAGTACTGAAATCATAATTTTGGAGCGTGCGCTATCTACATTGAGATAGTCTACGGCTTTCTGATCTTTAAATTGAGGTTACAAATTTAAATTCATATTGAATTTCTAGAGTTGGGGTTGGGTTTGTTGTTGATAATGATCATTTAATTGAATCATGCTTAGGTGTTTTTCAAGATATTTCAGGAGTGCTAGTATAATTACGCTTATTTTGTGATCGTTCCTTACCTTGTGGTTATATTTCATTGTTATTATTAGTTTGTTGTTGGCCTTAGCCTAGACGTAGTCTATTGATTGTCTTAGAATTCTGTGTTTGAGTTGATAGGCTTAGAATTATTTTGATGTTTCTTTGGACAACTTAGCTCCAAATAACCTGATATAGCAGACTTATAGTCTCTGTACTCATATTCTCTTATATGTTGAGCTTGGCCTTTGAGATTTATGTTACGCTTATCTCCTTATTTTATTTATATTGTTATCTTAGTGTCATGATATGCCATGTAGTTTGTTTAGAGTTTCTAGGGATTATATTCATCACGTCATGTCTAGGGGTAGTCTTGGGTCATGACATATAGCTATAAACTTCTCCCAATCCAGTGGGCCTACATGAACAACTTTGTCCTCCTTCCACTGCTTGTACCAAATCTGAGCCACTTTTTTCAAATGGTAAGCGGCTAAGTTGGCACTCTCAACTAGGTTACGCCAATGATTTGAGTGATCTTCCAAACTCCATCTATAAAATCTTATGATCCTCCTCCACCTTTGAACCATAAAACTCAGGATGATTCATCCAAGTGAAGTCTTGAACCTTACTTCTACATTATTCCCATTTGGGTTAGCCTAAAAGACAACCTTCTGATTGATTGAGTGGTCATGGCCTGAGCTTGCACCTGAAAATCAGCCCTGAACTCAGTATAAGACACTTGTTCATTCAAAGGATTTGTTGTAGACGGTGGTGTTTGTTGGTCCTCTCCATGTTTCTTATAATGTAAGCTCTTCTAGAAGTCATTGTTTTGTAAATACATAGAGCATGAGTTAGAATAGAAGGAATTTAAATAGAGTTAAACATAGATAAGTGTAACGCGCCTCACACCCATGAATAAGACTCTACTAAACACGATTTTTAGACACCCTGGGATACTTGAAATTGATGCTCTGATACCAAATTTATCACGATACGAGACTACCTTCTACTGATAATACACTGCTAAAAGCCACAAGTGACTACAAGCTAACCCATATTCTGGCATGATATTAAGACAAACAAAGACAGTAACGGAAAGTAGTGATGAAGAAACTAAAATTGGGATAAATAAGCAGTTCTAAAATATAAAACTTAATACTTAAATAAGTTCATCTGATCATGACATAAATTTGAAATACTAATATCTAACTAACTATCTAAAAGCCTCTACTAAGATGAGTTGTTAGGACAAGACCCGAACTAACTCTAACTATATGAAAATTGAAATAACAAATACCGAAAGAAATTTAAAGGTTGCCCTAAAAAGATGAGGTGTCACAACCCAAAGTATACTCTATGCATAACATGGTGTATAGAATCCCGGGAGGCCCTACATAAGTCACTTCACATACATCATACAAGATAATAGAAATAAAGAGTTCAAAAGAAACAAACTTATATCATAAAAGCAATAAAAGAATCTTGGTCTTGAATCATGAGGACTCACCAATCTTCAAAAGCCCAAAAGAATCAACTAGCCACGAGTATGATAAATAGGAGTGCTAGACTCTACATTACTAAAAAAGTGTAAACACAAGTATGCATGAGTACATGTAAGGTACCAAGTATGATAGCAATGCATAAGAGTTATGAATTCATGCTAAAATGACTTTACATGACATACAATGACCAAGCTAAATCATAAGATAAAAGGTTAGAAAATATAAGTCATAATCATGGTCAATTCAAGTTTAACATCTTTAAAACACTTTCTAAGATACTTGGATAAACATGACTAATGAATGTTGAAAAACTCAAATAACTAACAAATAGGCCATGCAACATCTGAAATTAGACTGTGAAAGCTACTAATAACTGATATATAACCATGTGAGCTAACATGGATTTTGATGTATAATCCTTATTAAAAGGGCTCAATATACCTTGTAAGGGTATAGAGGGTGATCAGAGTTAATATGGTACAACTAAGCTAATGTCCATAAAGGACTAAGGAGTCAGTCTTGATCTGACGGGTGACCGTAATAATCCTACAATGACATGTAGTTTTTGGACTTAGGAAATTCTACTAAGTCCTAACTAATGGGTGAGTCTTTATTCGTAAATCTACTCGGTGTTGAATAATTCTCTCAACTGAATGTAAATTGATAAACTAAATAATGTTGGTTTATATATTGAATATAACTTATGAGTGAATAGCTCATACAAGTGAAGAATGATACCGAACTGGTAGAAACTTTATCTGAAAGCATTTGAACCATGAACTGATAATTTGATACATTCATTCTAATACAACATGGTTATGTGTCATGAAATAACTATATTCTTAGGGTTCATGAATATTATTTAGAAGTACTTAATTTATGGATGGAATTACATAATCAAACTATACATGAAGAAGACTGGAAAAATATATTGAAAATCATGATTTCATAAGAACCCTAACTTCTATAGAAATCAAGAAATGAAAACTATGTTTACTTTGGGACTCATTGGGTGAAGGGATATCCATTGATGAAATCTCACATACATGGAAATAAAACACTAGCTTGGGTCTTGAATTGAAGCTTTAAGATGAAGAACCCTAGTTCTTGCTTCAAAAGAAACTTGAGCACAATTAATTTGATTTCTGGGTGTTAGGTGTGAATGGGATGGTTAGGTCGACTAAATTCTCCTTAATCCCACTTAAAATAGGTTAAAACCATATTGTGTAGGAATCAAAATAGTGGGAAAATTCCACAATGACCTTGATAGAAAATTGAGTTTGCCAGCTTCCATAAGACTATCAATGATTGGTGGATTTATCTACTATCATACATACCTATCGTGAAATTCAGCCCAATTTTGGAGTTTTTAAAGTTTGATTCACGAGACCCATCTATGATCTGTGAAAGTTTTACAACCTTTGGTTGGGTTCATGAAGCTTAGGCTAATTTTCCCAATCGCTAAACTTGATTTACGGTTTGTGAACTTAATCTACGAGCCTCATCTGCGGTCAGTAGATGTTGCTCGTGGATTCCACTTTTCTGCACAAATTTTCAACTTCTCCTAATCTAATCTAGACTTAAAATTTATAAGGTGTTGCAATCTATTGTATCACTCTAATTGTTGTATCAATATACTATATTGTATCAAACTTTATTTCTATTTCGCAAATGAATACACGTGATACAAGAGAGAATGAATATAAACGATAAAACTATCAATATGTATGTACCATCATGTATATATCGAATATAACATGTATCAAGCCATATCAATATTTATTTATGTATCACAAATGAATACAATTAAGACAAGAGAGAATGAATACAAGTGATACATCTGGTATCAACATGCATGTATCGGATACAGCTTGGATTTTTATATCGCGAATGAATACAAGTGATATGTATGTATCAACTTATTTGTATCCATTTGTATGTGTTGAATACAACATGTATCAGCCTGTATTTTTGTATCATGAATGAATACAAGTGTATTAGATTGTATATATTATACTATATTTTGTTGATCCAATTTATATCTACCGAATATAGTCTATGTCTAGAATCTCTCCTCTCTTTCCCAAATCTTGCTCGCCTCTCTTCTCTCGCCCAAAATTGCTTTCCTATCTCCTCTTTCTATGAATGGTAAATACTCAAACTATAGTTATAGATTTTTTATGAAAAAACTACCTAGTTAGACAAACATATCTACCATATCTATTGAATCCCACTATACTTTAAAATAATTATATAATATTCACTCATCTCTCATCCCTCTCTCCCCATCCCACTCTCTCTCTCTACCTCTTTTTATGCTCTCCCCCCTCCCTCGTTCTCTCCCCTATTTATGATCTCTCCTCTTGCTCTCTCCATCTCCCTCCCCCCTTTTTTTTGCTCGATGGTGATGGTATTTAAAGGTAATTGATGAATATATTAGTTCATATTTTATGCTAGATACATATATCTACACATAGATAAACTAGATGCATTGTCCATTTGGATAGACGTATACATGAAATTGATACTAGACACACATATGCATGAAATTATGAAATATAAATACAAAGAAGAAGTTGGATGAGAAAGGCGAGCAAGAGAGATAATGTATCCTAGATACATGTGAATCACACTTTGGATATAGTGTATCCAAAACAAGTTACAACTAATATGACTCGCGTGTATTTGAGATACATGTATGCGGAACAACAAACAGACAAAAATGTAATTTTGAAAACTATTATTTCAGCGAGTAACTAGCACCAATAATAATAATATGTTTCATATTGTTTTCTCAATTCTGATTAGTCCTACACACTGTTCAGTAGTCATGTCTGAAAATTTCTCAAAGTATTATAGTATAAAGTCCAACATTAAACACATTATTATGTTTTAAAGTGAAGTGTTGGGTATCGAGTCTCAGGTCAGATGTTGGGTGTCGGGTCTAAGGTCGAGTGTTGGGTTGAGGTCAAGGTTGGGTCTTGGGGTCCGAGCTGGATCTCGAGTTGGATGTCAGATGTTGGGGTGATTCTTGATTCAAGGTTAGGGTCAGGTCTCGAGGTCGGGTCTCAGGTCAAGTCTCGTATAAATTGTCGGGGTGGGGTCTTTTTGGTTCCCAGGTCGTGGTTAGGTGTCGGGTAAGGTGTAAGTTCTCGAGTTGGGGTCAGGTCCTGGGTCAGGTGTCAAGATTGAGGTCGGGTCTCTAGTCAGTTCCTAGGTAGGTGTCACACCCTAAGCCCACACCATGTACGTAACTGGACCTCGAGAACCATTATTGGCCCCAAGTGAATGTAACACCTCGGATTCAAAAGAGGGAAGCCTAGCAAAATTCAGAACTTATAGGTGCACTCCACGCAGGCCAGCTATGACCCGTGGGTTGAACCACGGACCGTATGTAGGTCCGTGGAAGAGGCCAACAAAAGTTGTCCAGGCCAAGGACAACGATTGGACCTATGAACCATAGATGGGTCCATAGTCCGTGGTCCAGCATTCAGGGTCTAGGCAAAACTCTTTGACCACCAACCACAAGTGTGCAGGACAGACCGTTGGTCCATCCACGGTCTGTCAGTGGTGGGTCGTGGTTCACTACTGTCAGTTAATTTTTAGGGGCAGTTTCCTAATTAATTAGTTCCTATACTATGTCGTTTTGCCTATATTTAGGATCCCTATATAAGTCTTTTTACCCCCAAATTCATCCCATTTAATTTATTCTTCCAAATTCACAAAAGAATCCCAAATCTCCTCTAAAATATTCTCTCTCTAGAAAGTTGAAGAAGAAGAGGAGGATTCAACTTACGGTTTCAAGATAAGGTTCCAATTTCTCCATTGAAGGCTAGAATTTGGATTCAAGGTATGATAGTTTTCATCCATGGATTCCTTTCATCCATGAAGTTCCCAAATTTCTCAATATCAAAAGGTATAATTCCCCAATTGAGTTAGGGTTTTCTTCAATTGTCGTGGGTTCTTATCATTATTTATTTTTATGATTTAATTATGATATTCTAAGCATGAATTGATGAATTGCTATGGTTTTTATGTGTTTTCCCCTATGAACCCATGTAATCCCTATGTTTTTAAGTTATGAACTATATGTTGTGGGATTTTGTACTTCAAGGAAGAGTTTTATGAAATTGAGCATGTATTACTAGTTTTACATAAATTTATAATAAAATTCATATCTAACCCATGTTTCTAAGATTTTATGCTTGAAAGTGGGTTTTGACCTCAAGAGGTAAATTATGGACTTATGCATTGTTTGATGAAATCTATGCAAATATTTTAAGGGTGCTTTGAGAGTAAAGTACTAATGATCATGATGTGTTATTGAAAGGTTTTCTCATCTACACATAAGAGAAAGATGTGAAGGGTTTTCTCACATAGAAAGGATTTTTAGGTTGAAAGGCTTTCTCACCTAATTGAATCAAAGACAAGGAGCTATCTTAATGAAACTAGCTTGAATTGGTTGTCCATGGGCACCTTTTCATGAGTAATGAAGTCAAGTAAGAAATGACTATTCCATGGGAATTTATGCTTAGCACTGAGTGGATATTGATAGAGAAATGGAAGCTCTGCCGTAGTAGAGGCCGGGTTTCCAAAGCAATCTCATGATATGGAAGTTCTCCCATAGTAGAGGTTGGATTTATAGTATTAATATACATATCCCATAACTATGTGCCCCATAGGTTTATTAACTAGTGGATCCACTTAAGCTAGAAGTTCATGGTTCTACCTTTGGCAAGTAGAACAACCCTTTTTCGGTGTGGGAGACACTGGGGATCATGTTATAGCTCACATGGTCTCTATATCGGTTAAGGCTAATTTCCAACACTAATAATGAAATATGGTTACTCAAGGAGTATCTCCTATGTGTTCAAAGGCTTTGAAGATGAAGTTAGCTTGCATTGACCTTGTTTTATGAAGTATGTTATCTAACTCTTTTATATCCTGTTTTAGCTTGGTCAATGGCATGTCATGAAATGAAATGTCCCTTTTTAGAATGATTTAAATATTTTATGCATGTCTATCATACTTGGTACATTGTTTTGTATTAACGCATACTCTTGTCTACATTTTCCCAAATGTAAGGTTCGAAATTTAGGGTGCTCAGTTTTGTGGCTAGTAAGTGATTTTATTGATTCTCGAGCTTTGGTGAGTCCTCATGCTTCGAGGACAGAGTTATTGTTTTCACTTTCTTTCCATTTATTTTCTCTTTTGTACATGATGTATGGGCTAGGCCCAATTTCATTATATTGTATTAGATGGCTATGATGAGACAAGAGTCTTACACTTTCACTTTTCATTTATAAAATTATTTTACACTTAGACTATTGTTTTACTCTTATTGTTCTATTTATTATCTTATGAGGACTAAGTGTCTTGTATGGAGTCCTTCGGGGTTCTATACATCATGTTACATCTAGAGGGTACCCATGGGTCGTGACAAACATAGTAATCAGAGCACAAGGTTTAGAATAGTCCTAGGATGTCTCATAAGCCACGTCTAGTAGAGTCTTGTTCATGAGTGTGAAGTGCGCCACATTTATGAATCAGAGGCTACAAGATGGTTAGGAAACTCCACTTCTTTCATTACTATTAAGTCGTGCAATAGAGTGTAACTCTATAAAGTCTCCCTACTAATCCTTATCCTATGTTCTTCAGGATATGGCTACCCGAAGAGCTTATGCAAGAAATAATGTAAGGGGGAATGCGGAACAAGAAGCTCCTCAAGTTCCGGTCAATCCTTTGGCCGAACAAGTGTCTAATGCAGAGTTTAGGGCTGCTTTTCAACTGTTGGCTCAAGCCGTGACAGTTCAAGTCAATAGGGAGGTTGCGGTTCCCATAAGCCCGAATGTGAGTACGTCGGTTTCAAAAGTGAGGGACTTCACAAGGATGAACCCTCTAGAGTTCCATGGTTCTAAAGTTGAGGAAGATCCTCAAGAGTTTATCGATGAGGTCTACAAGATTTTGATGATCATGGGAGTGACAGTGGTGGAGAAGGCGTAGTTGGCCTCTTATCAATTGAAAAGTGTTGCTCAAACTTGGTTTAACTAATAGACAGAAGGTAGACAAAAATATCCAGGTCCTCTAGATGGGAGAAATTTAAGAGTGATTTTCTTGATAGGTTATTTCCCCTTGAGATGAGGGAAGCAAAGATGCTTGAGTTCATCAACCTTTGTCAAGGAAGTATGAGTGTGAGGGAATATGCTATAAAGTTCACACAATTGTCTAGATATGCTGCAACAATGGTTGCGGATTCAAGGGCTAAGATGAGTAAGTTTGTTTTGGGTGTGTCCAAAATATTGGTTAAAGAGTGTCGAACCAATATGCTCATTCATGATATGGACATCTCTCATCTCATGGTACATGCACAACAAATTGAGGAGGAGAAACTCAAGGAAAAGTTGAGGGAGGTAAAAAGGGATATGATCGGTGATGGAAATTTCTCTAATGCAAGGTCTGATGGGCAAGGTCATCCTAGATTTTGGCAAAGGTTTTCTAGTGAAGGTCCTCCAATGCTCCTCCTAAGTTCAAAAAAGATAGGGTGTCTAACCCTAAGACTCAAGAAAGGAATGGTAGTGGATATTTCTTGCCTATGTCTAACTAAGTGTGGGAGGAAATATGAGGGTAAGTGCTTAGCCGGCACGGATGGTTGTGGTAAAAGTGGTCATAAAATGAGGGATTTCCCGATCTTACGGATACTGGAAGAGAGGGCAAGCAAGCTACTCCTAGTGGTTCAAATTCCAATGCTCCTAAGAAAAAACGCTTTTATGCTCTCCAAACCCGAGATGAACAAGAGAGCTCTCCAGATGTGATCACCGGTATGTTAAAAGTTTTCCAAATAGATGTATATGATTTGCTTGATCACGGTGCTACTTTGTCATTTGTGACGCCATAAGTGGTGATAAGGTTTGATGTGCTTCCTGATGTGTTGTTAGAACCTTTTTCTATCTCTACCCCTGTTGGTGATTCTGTTGTGGCTAAGAGAGTCTATAGAAGATGTTTCGTTTCCTTGTCCCATAGAATTACTCTTGCTGACTTGGTAGAGCTTGATAGGTTAAACTTTGATGTTATCATTGGTATGGATTGGTTGCATTCTTGTTATGCTTCTATTAATTGTAGGACTCGAGTAGTCAAATTTCAGTTTCCAAATGAGTCTATCCTAGAGTGGAAGGGGGGAAATTATATGCCTGGTCAATTTGTCTCTTGTCTAAAAGCTAGGAAGATTATTTCTAAGGGTTGCATTTATCATCTAGTTAGGGTGAGGGATGTTGCTTCTGAAACCCCTACTCTCGAGTCGGTCCCCGTTGTTAATGACTTTCTGGAAGTGTTCCCAGATGATTTGCTCGGTATTCCTCCCGAAAGGGAAATAGACTTTGGTATTGACCTTCTCCCAGATACGCAACCTATTTTCTATTCATCCTTATAGAATGGCTCTGGCAGAACTTAAGAAGTTGAAAGAACAATTGAAGGATTTATTGGATAAAGGTTTCATTCGACTGAGTATCTCTCCACGGGATGCTCTAGTGTTGTTTGTTCGAAAGAAAGATGGTGCTCTTCGTATGTTTATTAACTATCGATAGTTGAACAAGGTGACCATTAAGAATAAGTATGATCTTCCAAGGATAGATGATTTTTTTGATCAACTTCAAGGAGCAAGTTATTTCTCTGAGATTAATCTTCGATCGGGTTATCACCAATTGAGGGTGAAAGACGATGATATTCTGAAAATGGCTTTTAGAACTCGGTATAGTCATTATGAATTTTTGGTAATGTCATTTGGGTTGACTAATGCTCCGACGCCATTTATGGATTTGATGAATTGGGTATTTAGACAATACCTTGATATGTTTGTAATTGTGTTCATTAATGATATATTGATTTATTCGAGGAGTGAGAATGAGCATATTGATCATTTGAGGATTGTGTTGCAAATTCTCAAGGACCAACAACTCTTTGCAAAGTTTAGAAAATGTGAATTTTGGTTAAGGTCCGTAGCTTTTCTTGGTCATATTGTGTCAAGCAAAGGTATTGAGGTAGATCTTAAGAAGACGGATGCGGTCAAGAGTTAGCCTATACCTCTAACCCCTTCGGATATTAGGAGCTTCTTGGGTTTGGTCGGTTTCTATAAAAGGTTTGTTGATGGGTTTTCTTCCATTCCCTCTTCTTTGACTCAAAATAACGCTAATTTTATATGGTCCAAAGCTTGTGAGAAGAGTTTCCAAGAGTTGAAAGATAGAATTACTTCTGCTCCGGTGTTGACTTTATCGGAGAGGACAGATGGTTTTGTGGTTTATTGTGACACCTCAAGAATTGGGTTAAGGCGTGTGCTTATGCAAAATAGGAAAATTATTGCCTATGTCTCAAGGAAAATTAAGATTCATGAGAAGAATTATCCTACCCATGACCTTGAATTGGTGGCGGTTGTGTTTGCTTTAAAGATTTGGAGGCATTACTTGTATGGTGTTCATGTTGATGGATTTAACGATCATAAGAGTTTGCAATATGTGTTTAACCAAAAGAATTTGAATCTTCGCCAAAGAATGTGGCTTGAGTTATTGAAAGATTATGACATGAGTGTTCTTTATCACCCATTAAGGCAAATGTGGTGGCGGATGTTGTTAGTTAGTTATCTATGGGTAGTGTTGCCCATACTGAGGAAGAAAAGAAAGAATTTATTCGAGATGTTCATAGATTGGCTCGATTAGGTGTTCAATTAGTGGATTCCACCAAAGGTGGTGTTATGGTTCACAACAGTTTAGAATCGTCTTTTGTGGCGGATGTGAAATCCCAGCAAGGTCTTGATCCAATTTTGGTAGAATTGAAAGAAGAGGTGCTTAAGAAATCTGTTGAGGCTTTATCCCAAGGGGGAGATGGTGTGCTTAGATATCAAAGTCGTTTATGTGTTCCAAATATTGATGACTTAAGGGAACAGATCTTGTCGAAAGCCCAGTATTCCATTCACCCAGGAGCCACCAAGATGTACCGTGATTTGCAGGAAGTCTATTGGTGGAATGGACTGAAGAAGAATATTACGCAATTCGTGGCTAAGTGTCCTGATTGTCAACAAGTGAAAGTTGAGCATCAAAGACTGGGAGGTTTGTCCCAGGACATTTCTATTCCTACTTGGAAGTGGGAAGACTTAAATATGGACTTCATAGTAGGGTTGCCACATACTCGGTGACAAAATGACTTGATTTGGGTTATAGCAGATCGGATGACAAAATTGGATCATTTTATTTCCGTCAAGGTTTCCTATTCGATGGAATATTATACTAAGTTGTACTTGAGAGAAATGGTAAGGTTGCATGGAGTGTCCTTGTCCATTATTTCCGATTGTGGTACTCAATTCACTTCTCAGGTTTGGAAGTCATTCCAAAAGGGTCTTGGCACTAAGGTTAAGCTTAGTACGACTTTTCATTCCCAAACCGATGGGAAAGCAGAGCGTACGATCCAAACTTTGGAAGATATGTTCAGAGCTTGTCTGATTGATTTTAAGGGTAATTGGATGACCATTTTCCATTGATTGAATTTGCCTATAATAATAGTTATCACTCGAGTATTGGTATGGCTCCATTTGAGGCTCTTTATGGTAGGAGGTGTAGATCTCATATAGGCTGGTTTCAGGTGGGTGAAGTTGCCCTAATAGGTCCTGAGTTGGTACATGAGGCCATTGAGAAAGTTCGACTTATAAGAGAAAGGTTGAAAATGGCTCAAAGTCGGCAAAAGTCATATGCCAATGTGAGAAGAAGGGATCTTGAGTTTGATGTTCATGATTGGGTTTACTTGAAAATTTCACCTATGAAGGGTGTCATGAGGTTTGATAAGAAAGGGAAGCTTAGTCCCCGATATAAAGGCCCATACGATATTTTGAGACGTGTTGGTAAGGTTGCTTATGAACTTGATTTGCCTAATGAGTTGGCATCGGTGTATCTGGTTTTCCATGTCTCCATGTTGAATAAATATGTTGGTGATCCGACATTCATAGTTCCTTTAGAATGGTTGGAACTTGATGAAAGTGTTTCTTTTGAGGAAGTTTCGGTTGAGATTTTAAACCGGCAAGTCAAGAAGTTGAGAAATAAGGAAGTTGCTTCCGTAAAAGTGTTGTGGAGGAATCATTTAGTTGAGGGTGATACTTGGGAGGCCGAGGCCGATATAATGTCCTGATATCCTCATATATTTCCTTCTACTCTTATTCTAGCTTGAGATAATTAGTTCCTCATTGTTTGATTTTGTTTTGGAGTCATGTGTTTCATGATTTCCATATTTATGCATGTTCATGAAAAAGCTTATGTTTTGAAATAAATGACTTATATGATTTATTTTCCTCATGTTGTTGTGCATTGACTATGAGTTGTCTATATACTTCATGAGATGAATTGATGAACATGCTTTGGATATGCTTTTTGAGAGTGAATTGCATAAGAGCTCCATGAGATTGTGTTGAGCATGCTTTTAGCTTAGAGAAGGTAGTTCCTCCTTGAACATGAGAAATTTTGAAATTCCATGCATATTGGGTTGATAAATGCAGTTCCTACTTCCTTATGATGCACTGAGTATGTTTAGCTTGGAGGTGATGTTTCCTACTTGAATTTTGTGCATTGCATGCATGATGGGTTGTTAGACTTAGTTTTGCCCCTTTTATGATGTTTTGAGAACATCCTAGCTTGGAGTCGATAGTTCCTCCTTGGATGTATGCATGGCATTATTAGGTTGGGTTGTTAGTTCCTATCCTACTCTTTTAGAACCAATTTAAATCTCATTCGAGGACGAATGATCCCAAGGGGGAGATATTGAAACACACTAGATTCGAAAGAGGGAAGCCTAACAAAATTCAGAACTTACAGGTGTCATCCACACAGGCCAGCTACGACCTGTGGGTTGAACCACGGACCATAGGTAGCTCAGATGGTCTCTATGTCGGTTAAGGCTAATTCCCCACATTAATAATGAACTATGGTTACTCAAGGAGTATCTCCTATGTGTTCAAAGACTTTAAAGATGAAATTAGCTTGCATTGACCTTGTTTTATGAAGTATGTTTTCTAATTCTTTTGTATCATGTTTTAGCTTGGTCAATTGCATGTCATGAAATGAAATGTCCGTTTTTAGCATGATTTAAATGTTTTATGCATGGCTATCATACTTGGTACATTTTTTTGTACTAACGCATACTTTTGCCTACATTTTCCCTAATGTAGGGTCTGATATTCAGGGTGCTCTGTTTCGTGGCTTATAGGTGATTTGATTGATTCCAGAGCTTTGGTGAGTCCTCATGCTTCAAGGATGGAGTTATTATGTTCACTTCCTTTCCATGTATTTTCTATTTTGAACATGATGTATGGGCTAGGCCCAATTTCATACTATTGTATTAGATGGCTATGATGAGAGAAGAGTCTTAGACTTCCACTTTTCGTACATAAAATTGTTTTGGACTTCTACTATTGTTTTACTCTTATTGTTCTATATCTTATGTTATGAGGACTAAGTGGCTTGTATGGAGTCATTCGGGGTTCTATAGGCCATGTTACATCTAGGCGGTATCTATGGGTCGTGACAGCGAACCCTTGGCCTAGCTCAATACTTAGCGGAAGACTTACTCAATAATAGAAATCTATAAACAAGCTCAACTCATAAGATATCATAAATAAAATAGTTTGCTTAGTACTCAAATGAACATAAGTGTTCAACTCACAGTCTTTAAAACATCAACAAGGAAATGAGAAAAATACTTTTCAACTGCTACTGTCTATGAAGCATCTAACATAATACGATAGAAATCAGTACAAGACCCACGACATCCTAACAAAAACTGAAAAATGTAACTGGAATCCTCCGGAAGCAAGGAGGCTCATCAAAGCTAACTCGAACGGCAAGTGGTATCAAATAAGCATCTAATAATGAACCTGGTTACATGCATCTGCATCATGAAAGATGCATGCCAAATGGCGTCAGTACATGGAATGTACGAGCATGCAAAGGGAACTCTAAAGCAAAGACATAAGCTTGAACTAATAAAAAGGAAGAACATACTCACCTCATCTCAACTCAACTCAAGGATAGTAAAAAAAATTCAAAGATGATCAACTCAGAAATACTCAACTCAGCTCAATATAAAAGCAAAAATAAGGATACATTATAAAGAAAGCTTTTAAAACAGTAGATAATAACTCTGTATTTAAAAATACAATAATAACTCTTTTACTCTTATTTAAGATATTCTCTAATCGACAATCATCACTATGAGATATGTGATGATACAACGTCTCATCCACGCTCCCAGAACTATCATATACCTTGCCGGAGTATAAGACATCCTCAACTAAGTGTATCCACTAAGCTATGCTTAAAAAACAATAAGAAATCATCTAAAAAGTATGACCTATTCTACCCACATCTGCCTACATGGCTTATGAGGACTTTGAGTTTTTTGAACTCGTCCCCATATCGGTGCTCAATACTACTCCCAATAATATACCTCATGCTTATATTTTAAAAACATTTTCTCATCCTCAAACTTTGAGATTATTACTCAAAAGGGTTCTCTTAAAATAAATAGTACTCAAAATATCCTAATAAACTCATTTGGAAATTAAAGTTTCCTCTCATTTTAAATGTAAAAACATTTACTCTTGGATTAATTAGTTATCATATATTCATTTTAACAAATAAAACTCAACTCTCCTCGTCCTCATACTCAAGTACTCAAGTCTTAAAACAAGTTTTAAAGGTTTGCAAAAGATTTCTCAAATGACTCAAAAGAACTTTCTCAAACTTTACTCTTAACTCTATCTTGAATTTGAATTATGAATTCAAGAGTTATGACTTGGATATGCATGATCTCTCAAGTATTAATGAAGAATTTAAATGTGGATATCAAGTAGAGAACATGGGTACAATTCGAGCGAACACACACGGAAAGAAGGACGGAAGGGTAGGGGACCTAGCAACCCTGGCACACTGAGTGGTGCAGGGCGCCAGCCCCTAAAGTACAGAAGGTGGTTTGGGCTGCACTGAGTGGCGCAATACCCCACCCCTATACTCAGGTTTTTAACGAATTTTCTTGCTTCAATTTTACTGTCTAACTCCCCTAAAATTGAATGATTTCCCTCAAACTCTTTTGGATTTGTAGACCCCACATAACTACAACGAAATCCACTCCAAATTACTCAAGAATAATACTCAAACACAAAATCCTCATCGCAAGAACTCAACAAAACCTCATATTAAAGAATAAAACACAAACTTCAAGAAACTCATCAAGAACTCAATATACCCAATCCTATGGATGGAATTCATAAAACAATCTTATGATTAGTGTGTGGCTACACGAATCCATCACTATGTAAACTTACATACCTCGTTAGGATCGAATCCTTGGCGATATCCTTTGATGATTGCAAGAAAATCTTGAACGCTTGAATCTCTTCTCCCTTTTTCTCTTCTTGAACTTCTCTCTAAAACCTTAAGCGTATTTTAGAATTGTGAAAACTGATCTAAGTCAGTTTAGACCCCTAAAATATTACTAAATGAGTTAGGCTAGTGGGGTAAGGAAAAGACCAAAATGCCCCTCTTTAATTCGGATGAACTTTCCTTAATCGGACAGGCTAAATTCAAACAGGCATATCTCCCTCATCCGAACTCTGAATTTAGCAAACTTGATGGCGTTGGAAAGAGGAATAAGGGACCTTTCATTTCACACCTTATGGGCCATATAACTCATTTTGTACCAAAATTTATGGTCATTTGAAGTTGACCCAAAACTCACAATTTAAAACTAACCTGCAAAATTCACAATTTAGCACTTTCCAATTTAGTTTATTCTAAAATTAGTTCTTTCTAAGACCGAGGTGTTACAATATCTCCCCCATGGGAATATTCATCCTCGGATGAGATTACTCTAAATAGACTAAGGGTGGCAACATCTATCACCCAGCTCAAACACCTAATCATGCAAATTAACACAACATAGCATAACAATTTAAAGAGTGTTTTACAAAAAGTCATTACCTTGGTCTGGAATTTCTCTAGAATTAAAGAGATGTGGGTATATCTTCTTCATATTCTCCCCAGCCTCCCAAATAGCTTCCTCAACAAACTGATTCCTCCATAAGACCTTGAATGATGCTACCTCATTGGTTCTCAACTTGCGAACCTGACGATCATGTATTACAATGGGTACCTCCTCATAAGATAGGTTGTCCTTAATACCAATATTTTTAGTAGGTGTAATAAGTGAAGAATCGCCCATACACTTCATCAACATTGAAATGTGGAATACCGGATGGACTGCTGCTATTCTGACAATACCCCCAACTCATAGGCTATATTGCAAATCCTCTTGGATATCCTGTAAGGACCAATATACCGGGGACTAAGCTTTCCCTTCTTGCCAAACCTTATAACACCCTTCATGGGTGAAACCTTCAAATAAACCCAATCGTCCACCTCAAACTCTAAGTCTCTTCTCCTAACATCGTTATAGGATTTTTGACAACTTTGCACTATTTTTAACTTCTCCTAAATGATCTTTACTTTCTCCATAGCTTGATGAACCAAGTCTGGCCCTATCAATCCAGCTTCACCAACTTCAAACCATCCAATAAGAGATCTACATCTTCTCCAATAAAGAGCCTCATAAGGAACCATTTGGATGCTAGAGTGATAATTGTTATTGTAAGCAAACTCAATGAGAGGTAAGTGATCATACAAATTACCCTTGAAATCGATCACACACGCCTTCAACATATCCTTTAAAGTCTAAATTGTGCGCTCTGCTTGACCATCAGTTTGAGAATGTAAAGTAGTACTCAAATTTACTTTCAAACCCAAACCTTTTTGGAAAGACTTCCAGAATTGTGCGGTGAATTCTGTACCTCTATCTAAAATGATAGACACTGGAACTCCATGAATTCTAACTACATCTTGAATATATAATCTTGCATAATCTTTTGCCGAATAGGTAGTCTTTACCAGCAAAAAGTGGGCTGATTTAGTCATCCGATTTACAATCACCCAAATCGAATCATGCTGCCTGCAATAACGCGGTAAACCAGAAATGAAATCCATACTAATCATCACCTACTTCTATTCCAGAAGATATATTTTCTGAGCCATACCATTGGGCCTCTAGTGCTATACCTTGACTTGTTGGCAATTCGAGCACTTTGCAATGAACTCTAGAATACACCTCTTCATACTACTCCACCAATAGACTTCCCTCAAGTCACGATATATATTTGTGGAACCTGGATGGATAGAGTATCTGGATATATGAGCTTTCTCCATGATCCTCTCTTTGAGTTCATCCACCTTTGGTACACACGATCTACCTTGATACCTCAATATACCATCTCCCCCTTGTTCAAAAGCCATCACTTTCTGCTTATGAACATTTGCCTTTAATTCAAGCAAAACAGGGTCTTGGTCTTGTTTCTGATTTACTTTGGACACTAGTGATGATTCAACCCCATTCATCTCCACTACTCCTCCTTCATTGGAATCCATTAACCGGACTCCCAATTGTCAAGTTTGTGCACATCTCTTGCTAACTGTTTCTTGCCTTCCTTAACATGGGAAATACTACCCATAGACAACCTACTCCAGGCATCCGTAACAACATTATCCTTACCTGGGTGATAGAGAATACTCATATCATAATCCTTGATTAACTCTAACCACCTCCTCTGTCTGAGATTAAGCTATTTCTCACTAAATACATACTTAAGATTCTTGTGATCGGTGAACACATCTACCTGAACACCATAGAGATAGTGACGCCATATTTTTTAAGAAAACACTACAACAGCCAACTCTAGATCATTGGTTGGGTAATGCTTCTCGTAAATCTTAAGATGTCTGGAGGCATAAGCTATAACTTTGCCATTCTGCATCAATACACAACCTAGTCGAACTCTGGACGCATCACAATACAAAACAAATCCTTGTGTACCCTCTGGTAAGGTCAACACTAGGGCAGTAGTCAATCGCATTTTCAATTCTTGAAAGCTTTTCTCACAAGCTTCAGACCATTGAACTTTGTGTTCTTCTAAGTCAACTTTGTCAACAGGGATGAAATAGATGAAAACCCCTCGACAAAACTTTTATAATAACTAGACAATCCTAAGAAAGTCCTAATATCAATTGGATATATGAGTTTGGGCCAGTTTTGCACTGCCTCAATCTTCTAAGCTTCAACTCGAATTCATTCACCAGAAACAATGTGGCATAAGAACGCCACAAACTCAAGTCAAAACTCACACTTTGAAAATTTGGCATACAACTCTCGATCTCTGAGAGTTTGAAGAACTACTCTGATATGACTAGCATGATCCTCCTCATTCCTCGAATAAAATAGAATGTCATCAATGAACACGATAACAAACATGTCAAGTTATAGTTTAAACACTTTGTTCGTAATGTCTATGAACATTACAGGAGCATTAGTCAAAGCAAAAGGCATGAAAACAAACTCATAATGACCATAGTGAGTCCTGAATGCAATCTTTGGAATATCACTCTCTCTTATTCTCAACTGATGATAGCCACATCTGATGTCTATATTAGAAAGGCAAGTGGCACCATAAAGTTGATCAAAAAGATCATCAATTCTCGAAAGGTGAAACTTATTCTTTATCGTAACCTTGTTCAACTGACGGTAATCAATACACATCCTAAGTGAACCATCATTTTTCCTCACAAATAAGACCGTAGCACCCTAAGGTGAGAGACTAGATCAAATGAAACCTTTATCAAGAAGGTATTTCAATTGTTTTTTTAACTCTTTCAACTCAGTGAGAGCCATTCTATATGGCAGAATGGAAATAGGTTGAGTATCAGGAAGAATATCTATACCAAAGTCTATTTCTCTCTCAGGAGGAACTCCAAGAAGATCATATGAAAAAAACTCAGGAAACTCACTCACAACTAGAACTGACTGAATCGGCGGTGTCTCAACACTAGAGTCATTAACTCTAACTAAGTGATAAATGCACCCTTTGGAAACTAACTTTCTGGCCTTGAGGTACGAAATAAAAATGACCCTTAGGCACTGCTGAACTACTCCTCCACTCAATAACTGGCTTATAAGGAAGCTGGAACTTAACTACTCGAGTTTTATAATCAACTGAGGCATAACAAGAATGAAGTTAGTCCATACCTAGAATAACATCAAAGTCCATCCTATCTAACTCGACTAAGTCATCCATAGTGTATTTGTGATTGACAGAAATGATACAATCACGACAAACTCTCTCATCTAGAATAGACCCCCCAACATGTGTGGAAACACTAAAGGACTCAATAAGTTGCGCGAGAATAATATCAAAATTCATAGCAATGTATGGAGTCACAAAAGGAAGACTCGCACCTAGATCTAGCAATACATTTACATCAAAAGTAAAGACTTTGATCATACCAGTGACAACATCAGGTGAATTCTCTTGCTCTGGGCGGCTGGATAGCATATAGACGGCTTGTTGCTCCTCATATCCCTGAAGTAGATCCTCTAGGTACAATTCTGTCTGGCAGAGCCACTAAAGAATATTAGGCTATATTGCCACTATTGCCACTACCCTACCAGTTCTCAGGGCACTCTCTCATGAAGTAACAATTTCGACCACACTTGAAGCAACAAGCGGATCCATCATGACACGCTCATGGGTGGTTCCTACAACACTTAGCACATGCAGGAGTCCAATTACCTCATTGTGCAACACTACCTTGAGATTGTGCAGGTCTATCTCTGAAGTTCTAAGAATTTTTATTCTTGAACTAACCTCTATTATTTGGTACAGGTGCACTAGAAGATGATGGATGTAACGACCTGTTCCCGTTGTTATTAAAAAGCCAATGGGGAAACAATTTGGGCCAGAAAACTTTTGAGTAGTGACTTAGAAATGTCTAGCCTAGTCCAGATTTGGACGAAATCTGAGTCAGGTAAGGTCTAGGGAAATATGGTAACAAATAGGGGATTTAATTATGAATTTGATCACATTAGTGGATATCCAAGACATTAAGGAGCATCTACGGCTTTACGGAATCAAATTCGGATGAGTAGAACTCTCAAACCTGATCTTGGTGTGAAAGGGTAGTTTTAGAACATCCCGAGTTGAAGGTGTGTTGTGAAATGATAGCTTGGAACTCAAACTCCGAGCTTTTATCTCCGTGCAAGCCGCCAAGATGGGGTCTTTGTGGCGGGATGGGATCCTCCGTGGCGGGCCAATCGCGAACTTAAATCAGGAAAAACCCCAAAATTGATAATTTCTGCAAAACTTTGTTTTTGAGAGCTAAGAGATGACCCACGGTGATTCTTGAAAAATTTTCATGACTTCTAGTGCTAAAGGTAAGGAAATTACTCCCTTAATCCATATTTTGATTCCTCGGAATTAGAATCTTAGGTAATTCTCGTTGGGGGAGGGTTTTGGCCTAAAGTGAATGGTAGGAAAAGCCCTAGGTGTTTATTAGGATCTTGGGTTTGGCCTTGGATTGATAGTTTGATTATTATCCGGGAAAATTAAGCCTCTTTTATTGATCCTTCATTGAGGAGATCAAGGCTAAGCAGTTTGAGGATGAGAGTTTAAATGAGCTCAAAAAGAAGACTGTGGCTGGCACGGCACAAGATGCGACTCTTGATGCGGGTAGTGTACTCAGTTTTAAGGGAAGAAATGTGTTCTTCGAGTGGATGACTTGATTTAGAAGTTGTTGAAAGAATTCCATGGTTCGCGATAATCCATTCATCCGGGTGTGACCAAGATATACCAAGCCTTGAAACGACTTTATTGGTTGCCTCGCATGAGGAAAAACATAGTTGAGTTTGTGGCTAAGTGCCAAAACTCTCAACAGGTAAAGTATGAGCACCAAAGGCCTGCAGGTTTGCTTTAGCGAATGTCAATCCCTGAATGGAAGTGGAAAATGATAGCTATGGATTTTATGGTTGGTCTTCCCAAGACCTTGGGAAAGTTTAACTCCATTTGGGTGGTGGTTGACAGACTGACTAAGTCATCCCACTTCATTCCAATCAGGGTAGACTATAATGCTCATCAGTTGGATAAGGTTTTTGTGAAACAAATAGTTAGGTTGCATGGGGTGCCCTTTCTATCATCTCGGACCGTGGTACGCAGCTCACATCTAAGTTTTGGGGAAACTTGCATGAGGAGTTGGGCACTCAACTCACTTTTAGCACAGCTTTCCATCAACAGACGGATGGGCAGTCAGAGAGAACTATTCAAGTGTTAGAGGACATGTTGAGGGCATGTGTGATTGACTTTGGAGGGCATTGGGATAACTTTCTACCTTTGTGTGAGTTCTCTTATAATAATAGTTACCACTCCAGCATTGACAGGGCACCATTCGAGGCACTTTATGGGAGGGGATGTAGATCACCCAGAGGGTGGTCTGAGGCAGGAGATATGAAACCTTTGGGGGTTGATTTGGTGAAAGATGCCCAGGATAAGGTAAGAAGTATTCGAGCTAAGTTTCTAGCATCCCAGAGTCGACAGAAAAAGTATGTAGACCGTAAGGTAAGGAACATGCCATTTCAGGATGGTGAGCATGTTCTTCTTAAGGTGTCACCCATAAATAGGTGATGAGATTCGGTAAGAAAGGAAAGCTTAGTCCTCGATACATCGGGTTATTTGAGATTCTTGACTGTGTAGGGATAGTGGCTTATAGGTTGGCTTTACCGCCTAGCCTATCTGGGGTCCATCTATTGTTTCATGTGTCCATGTTTAAGAAGTATCATGGTGAGGGAGATTACATAATAAAGTGAGACTCAGTTCTGTTTGACAGAGACCTTCAGTTTAAGGATGAACCGGTTGTAATTCTTGATCGTGATGTACGGAAGCTGAGGACTAAGGAGATAAAGTCTGTGAAAGTTCAATGGAAGCATCGTCCAGTTAAGAAAGCTACTTGGGAAACCGAGAAGGACATGCGAGACAAGTATCCAGTTATTCAACGACATGTTTATCTTGGATGCAAGTTTTTCCAGTACTCCTCATGAAAGTTTCCCCAATTTACCCATCACTCATCCCCGAGTGATAAACTAGGAAAAACTTGGTATCTATTGTAACGACATGTTCCCGTCATTAAGGAAAAGCCAATGGGGAAAGAATTTGGGCAAGAAAACTTTTGAGTAGTGACTTGGAAATATCTAGCCTAGTTCAGATATGGATGAAATCTGAGTCAGGTAAGGTCTAAGGAAATCAGGTAAGGATTGGGGGATTTAATTATGCATTTTATCATATGAGTGGATAGCCAAGACGTTAAGGAACTTGTACCACTTTACGGAATCAAATTCGGGCGAGTAGAACTCCCGAAATTGATCTTGGCGTGAAAGGGTAGTTTTAGAACATCCTGGGTTGAAGGTGTGTAATGAAATGGGAGCTTGGAACTCAAACTCCAAGCTTCTGTCTCTGTGTAAGCTGCTAAGGTGTTATTTATTCCGCAAGGGCAGGGCGGCTTTGGCGGGATGGGGTTCGCCGAGGCAGGCCAGTCGCGAACTTAAGTTGGGAAAAACCCCAAAATCATTATTTTCTGTAAGACTTCATTTTTGTGAGCTAGGAGATGACCCACGGCGATTCTTGACAGTTTTCCACAACTTCTAGTGCTAAAGGTAAGAAAATCACTCCCTTAATTCATATTTCAATTCCGAAGACTTAGAATCTTGGGAAATTATCATTGGGGGAGGGTTTTGGCCTGAAGTTAATGGTGGGAAAAGCCCTAGTTGCACATTAGGATCTTGGGTTTGGCCTTGGCTTGATAGTTTGATTATTATCCGGGTAAATTAGGCCTCGTTTATTGATCCTTGAGTAAATTACTCGTTTGTAGACCAAGAACAAGCGGAAAGAATTCGGAAATGGAAGGCTTAAGTGTCTTAGGAGGATTCAAGCTTGTTTTCGAGGTAGGTGATGGTTTGATTTCCTATTTGTGTGATATATGCCAGATAATTGCTTCATTGTATGCATGTGTGTATATGAATCGTGAAATGTGAATCGAAAGTAATGAAATTATTATGTGCGAACAACTACATGCCATGAACTGTTACTTGACCATGTAACTATATGTATTATTCATTATAGTGTGGTTGCGGTTGTGATTGTGGTTGTGCTGATTAGATCGGGTGTCATGTTCTGACACATATATTTTACTGGGTGTCACGTTATGACACATACATTGGACCGGGTGTCACATTCCGACACACTAACAGTTTGGGTATGGGTTCCATCAGGAAACCACTTGTTATTATTATGTTTGTGTCTATTTGTCATTGATATCGAGAGATTACATGTTGCTCTAAAATGATAACTGAACTGTGCATTCCCTATATGTGTGTTGACTGTGTTGTGATTGCTTGTGTATATTGTGCTTGCTAGAATGGCCGCGTGATCCTGCCAGTACTGTAACGACTCGGAAAAATGATAGAGTGAAACTAGAGCCTCATATGTGAGTTTGGAGTCGAGAACTAATGAAATGATTATATTTGAATTTGACCCAAAAAGTTCTTAAAAATGTGCTACGGAAACACCTATAATTGT